>JBBJLS010069983.1:0-12380 GCA_037577275.1 Bryconaethiops microstoma
CCCGGGCGCTGTGTTCCTGACTGCCCGCTGCTTCACTTGGTGAATGGGTTAAATACAGAGGAAGAATTTCACACTGTGTGCTGTGGTGTGTTCACATATGACCGAATGGTCACTTTACTTTACAATTCACGTAACTATCAAGTTTCAGTGCATTAAAAATGGCTCAAATGGCTTTTTCTTGTCCAAAGATTCGACATGGTGTGAAAAGACCTCACAGCAACTAAACTCTAAACTAACAATTAGAATGACTGTTTCTGACTGACTCTTGCCTGTTTAGCCTGTCACAGTGGCTCACAGGGCTACACACCAGTCTAGCACATCTTGAGTGTGAGTGGAACATGAGGTACCCAGGAAATTATAAAAAGTTGGTCACTTAATGAGGTTGAATATGTAGTTTTGTATTAAAAGTACAATTCACACCTCTTTCCTCCTCACCCTGCATGCAGTCACTCAGCCAATACGTGTTTGGAGAAACATAATTCCCTTACTTGTAGGTCCAAAACTAGTCAAACATGTTCTGGCTGACTTACTATATTTGGAGTAAGAGGAAATCTCTGTAAACCAGATTTTTTACTGAACCTTTCCTTTAAAATGGTCGTAAGTACTTTTTCAGTGTCTGTAACTGTATTTTTGTGGTTTCAGTTTATGTTTGCTTTTCTTAATCTAAACTAAAAACATTTGTTTGATTCAAAGTATTTATTTGAGTTGAGTAAAACCAGTATAACTGCTGGTTACTATATATAATTATTTTATACAGTAGGAGTGTAGGAGAGGCAGCTTTATCCCAAGTTACAAAAAGAAACCGATCATAAAACATTCACGTCATGCTTGTGCCCTTTTGAATTTGTTCTTTGGCAGTTCTGATGTTGCTTTATTGGTTGTGAATGCACACAGTTGGTTTATTATGCAGCAGTTTGGGCTCCGCAGCTCATTAAGCAATGGCACAGAACGCCCAGTCCTCAAATAACTCAGCATAGTTTTAACAGGGAGAAGAGGATTAAAGGAACAGTCTGCAGAGTCTGCAGTTTTTTCTGAATGTATCTTTTAGAACTGCTGCTCTGCTCCACTCCCATTTACAGTAGGATCCTTCATGATCCATTATTTCACTCAGAAATGAGTCTGGTGTACTGCAAGTTTCACAGAGAGGAGAATAGAGGTCATAATCTGTTTGATTTAAAGGAATAGTTCTACTAAATTTACACAATCTGCCACTGAACCCAGATGTAGCCGATCAGCCAAGACATGACTGGAGTCCAGATTTTACTTCTTTAGTTAAGTAATGGAGTTACAAGGTTAACGTTGCTAACACTAGAAGTCAGTAGTCACCCAATTCCTTTCTGTAAATACAGTCTTGTGCAAAAGTCTAATTTCTTTATATTTTGCTTCCAAACATCCAGACTTTCTTGTATTTTTAATGGGCTTTTGCACAGTACTGTAAATCTTCTCACACTGCATCCATTATGGTGTAACAGACTTGAAGATGTGGTTTAGGACACAGTGTGACTTACTGTAACCTGTAAATGTAAACAAAAATGTATCGTGTTGACGAATGCTTCAGGCAGCCTTTTCACACAACAGGGTCTGTTTTCACAAACCACCTCAGGAGCAGGAGGGCAGATGTAGAATCAGTTTTTGTGACAACGATCATCCTAAATATGGACAAATCTAATCTCCGTGATTCCAGTAGACTATTGCTTGATTGCGTGAATGCTTTGTCGAACCACTATTCCAGCATCCCTGCAGGCAAGCAATACTGGAATCTACTGCAGTCTATGATCTGATCCCCACCACTTGTTTTCTAAATGTTATCTTGAAGTGAGATAAAATTCTCGAATTTACTGCATTTGACTGAATGGAGATCTGAGGAAGAACTGAATTCACAGAGCTCTTTTTTTGTGAGTGTTGATTGACTGAGGCCAAATTGATGAAAACAAAGTGGTGTTGATAAGATCGTAGATTCCAGAAAACTATTGCAGGAATGCTGGAAGATAGCTGGCTTTGGGATAAAACCACAGCTTTGCTGGCTCATGTTACACATAAAAGGGAAGAAAATATGTTTACATGAAGTCCTTAAATGCCCTGGAACTATCAGCTGGTCCAGGTCTCCATTCTTTATTTCTGTAACATCAGTTCACGTTCCTTTCTCCTAAGTTGCTGTATAAGTAAGCTTTACGAGGTAATTTGCACTTAATTGCTTTTGTGTTTTATGTTGAGATAACAAGGAAATGAAAATGGGTGGATTTTATAGACCGGTTCACTTTCTGTGTCCTAAAACTAACCAGTTTTTCTTATTTTCCAACAGACCACCAAGGTGTACCTAGAGATGTTGCTGGAAGTGTGGTACGTACCTCATAATGCATATATCATAAGACCCAAGGTCCTCAGTGAGATTGTTGTCGTTGAGTTATTGATGTTATTTATGTCGTTGATGTTGTTAATGTTGTCTTCTGTAGCTCGTCCACTGACCTGCGCTTCAGCATGGCTCTGTGTGACAAGGAGAAGCTCTTCAGGCAGACCCGCAGAGATCGGGTCATGCTGGGCATCAAGAAACTGCTCAACATGGAGAACCCGCGGTTCCTGCCCAGCTCGCAGAAGGAGGTGAGCTCAAATCAGGAGGTTCTGCCCTTCAGTCCGAGCTTATTAGTAACTAGAGGTGTAACGATGTCCACACCCCAGTTGTAAATGATTTTAAGAATATTTCATGATAAATATATGTTAATATGTAATGATATTCAATAATCAAAATATGAAAATAGTTTTTCTAAATTTGTTCCATTAAATTGTTATTGTTCCTTCAGTTGTGTTTGTGTGTTAAGTGTATTTTGAAAAAGAAATTCAGAATTGTACCAAAATACAGTTCGAGATTGACGCGATGAATCTTAAGCATCAAAATAAAACCCATTCAATTCACAGTCAGACATTTACAGCCCTGTTAGTAGGTTTGCTTGTGTCAATCTATGCAGGAACCTTTTGAATGTATTTGTGATATTATGTGTGCCATTTTTCTGCTCTAGGCGAAACATAATTTTGCAAGAACAGCTTTAGTTTTTGTCAGTGGGCGTGTGGGGATGGTGTGGAAGGATACCCGAAATTTGTGTAGTTGTGTGTATGTGTGTGTTTGTTGCGTATTACAGTAGTGTAACTATTGTAGCGTAGCATTAAAGGAGGTCCCGTTGCGTTCCATGCCATTTTGGTGTTTATTAATTTACATCATTTGAAAATGATTTTTATCATATGGTGTTTTGTGTCCAGATTCAGTAGTTCAGTCTGTATTAATATCAGCGTTCTCCAGCTTCACTTTCTGTCTGAGGAGAACACGAATTTGAATCCTGAGGATGTCTTTAAGGAAAATGGGCTAAATAAGTTCTGAATTTTGTATCAAATGTCCTGTAATGTGCTGTAATGAGCTAAAATGTGCAATCCTTTCAGCAAAAAAAGTAGGACATTTTGCATTTATAGTATATTTACAGAATAGTATGCATCCCACACTCTTATTATCCATATATATAGAATTATATAATATTTATATATATGATAATTGTGTTATGTGTTCCGCCTATAGTCCAGGAGGATGATTTTTCGTTTTGCTATGTACTTAATGTGTATGGCTGGGATGACAATAAAGCTCTACTTGACTTGACTTGAGTGATATTACATATATTGCAAGTGTTGCTTTTCTATTAGTCTGGCCTGTGTCTTACTGCATCACTGTGTGTATTCAGGTACCCACCATTGCCATCGTGGGGTCAGGAGGAGGTTTCCGGGCTATGGTGGGCTTTTCTGGCGTCATGAAGGCTTTGTACGAGTCTGGGGTTCTGGACTGTGCGACCTATGTGGCTGGACTGTCTGGATCAACATGGTCAGTGTTTATGTGTCTTAAAGGGCCTGGCTCCCATACTCTCACACTTTAATTTCCTCATACAATAAACAAGAGTACACGAAGAGCACCGACATGGTTGGTTAGTGTACTGAATAACATCACTGGATTCCAAGCTGGAGAGTGGGGTTTGATTCCTGTCCTGGGTGAAAACACCACACTACATCCATTACAGTCCTTGGGCAAGACTTCTAACACTACATTCCCACATCTGTGAAAAAATGTATTAAGCCTGATTCTGGTTAAATCTCCATTGATGTTGCAATTTAGTCTAAAATAGTTCATGTCCAGCAGAGTTAGATCATGCTGAAGCTGCAGCCATATATGAGCATGAGAAGTTTGTGTTGTGGTATTTTGTTGCGATGCTATCAGTATTTTATCACATGTAACCCAGCAACCCACTTCCTCCTTCTCACCAGTGCTCCCTGTGCAGTTATAATATGGTATTACGTAATCATTTGAGAGGACATTTCAGAGCAGACCTGGCAGAGCTGTGTGCTCTACTGTTCCAAAGTCTGCAGCAGCTGTTTTTAATAATACAAAACCAATTCTGTGCTAGATGTGTGTATAAAACATTTAAAAAATGATGCCACTCCTCTAAAATTTCATAGAATTAAAGGATTTTCCGTGTGTCCAGAATGACTGTATTATGAGAAAATCTGCATAATACTGAATTGGGATTCTTAATGTAAATAACAATTAAATAATTAAAATGTTTAATCAGTTAAATGACAAAATGCATAATTAAAGTGATATATATAAGAACAACTACTTGTTGTCCAAAAATATTGGAGACAGTCTCCAAAACTACCTAATACAAGCTATTATTGAATATGAAAAGAACAATTATTATAATTATGCCAAGGAAAGCACTAAGGTTATGTTTAGCAGGCTGAAAATCCTCCAAAACGATTTGCAATTACAGTAACCCCCCCACTTACACGCGGATCAGCAGTCGCGGTTTCAGTCTATCTCGGATTTTCGAACCTCCCGCCTCTAAGTACAGCCGACTGTGACGTCCGGGCCTCGTGCACGACGCGACGGTTACCAAGGCAATCGAATCAAATTGAACCTCCGCTGCTCAGCGCCGCCCCCAAACATAAACAACCAGCACGATGGCGTGGCGCACGAGGCCTGGACGTCACAGTCAGCTGTATTCAGAGGCGGGAGGTTTGAAAGTAGCCAATCTGAGCACGTAACTGTATTTTTATTATAGTAAATTTAATTCATTTATTACTGTATTTACCTGCTTATACCAAAGAAAATGACAGCGCATACCAAAAAAAATGCACGTGCATGAATAACATTTAAAATGAAATTAAAGCATTTGAATTTAAAGTGTGAGAGCATATTTAGGGGCATATTTAGGGTTTACACTATAAAAATAGGCATTTTTTTAACCACATCACAACAACGCGGTTTTTCACTATACGCGGGTGCTCTTGGAACGTAACCCACGCGAAAAGCGGTGGTTTACTATAAGGTTACTATAAGGTTTTAGTGCTTCACATCAGTAACAACAGTGTGTTAATGTTTCACTGATTTGCTGTTTGATCGATTGCACCTGTGTGTGTTTCTCTGTGTGTGTGTGTGTGTGTGTGTGTGTGTGTGTGTGTCTGTGTGTGTGTGCAGGTATATGTCCACTCTGTACTCGCACCCCGAGTTCCCAGCTAAAGGCCCCAAAGAGATAAATGAGGAGCTGATGAAGAGCGTGAGCAGCAGCCCCCTCAAACTGCTGCTGCCCCTGCACATCAAACGCTACATCAAGGCCCTGTGGAACAAGAAAGCAGGTGGACAGCCAGTCACCTTTACGGACATATTCGGCATGCTTATCGGAGAAACGCTCATACCAGGGGTGAGAAACGCTCACATATACATAAACACCAGCTTTTATGTAGCTACAAGACTAACCATCCACTTAATTAGAAATCTTTACTTTGAGCTCCATCTGCCTTGTAGCTCCTGTATATGCATTACAGGCCAGAAGATTGGGCCCCTCGGGTTTTGGAAAAAAAAAAAAAAAAAAACAGCACGCTGCTTTTTCAAAATAATTGTATTACAAGAAAACATTCAAAATTCTTCAAACTAATGTGACTTACCAGTTTCAATATTTTATAGTCTTTAGCAACACATTGTTTAACCACAAAGGCTCAAACTGTTGGTTTTTGAAGCAACACATAAGAAAAGAAAAGTTTCACATCATACGATTCCTTCTGGTTAAGGGATCATCAGACAAAATGTCATTCTGCAAGAGAATAATGATGCCGAAATTCCAAAATAAAAGCAGAACGTTTAGAGAGTGATGTCTTGTCCTCTCTAGTCTCCAGATCTTTCTTTCATTGAGCTGCAGGGACCAGCTGGAGACCCACAAGTTCCAAATGAGAATTCAGGAAATGAGACAGAACTGTTAGCTTGAAAAGGTGCTGCGAGGGATTGAACACAAGTTATTTCCAAAATTGCTGCGAATCTCTGCTTCAGAAACAGTCTAAGTAACCAGTTTCCTTTTTTTTTAAATATTTCTCTTACTTGTATTTGTTTTAAACTTCTGGGGTGTAGTGTACTGGACATATATATGGAATACTTTAACCATCCACTTTATGAGGAATCTCTACTTTGAGCACTATTGACTTTACAGCTCCACTGTACAGGTGTACAGTTACAGCAGTTACAGACTGTAGGTCAGTTTCTGACCCCAGAACAGCTGCTGACCAGTATTTGGAAAGTGGACCATTCTCAGTGCAGCACTAACACTGACAAGATAGCAGCATGGTAGTGTGTGTGTGGTGCTAGTGTGTCAGGCATGGCAGTTGTAGTGTGTGTTCATACGAGAGTGTGTTCATACGAGAGTGTGTTCATACGAGAGTGTGTTCATACGGGAGTGTGTTCGTATGAGAATGTGTTCATACGGGAGTGTGTTCATACGGGAGTGTGTTCGTATGAGAATGTGTTCGTATGAGAGTGTGTTCATACGGGCGTGAGTTCATACGGGAGTGTGTTCATACGGGAGTGTGTTCATACGGGAGTGTGTTCATACGGGAGTGTGTTCGTATGAGAATGTGTTCGTATGGGAGTGTGTTCATACGGGCGTGAGTTCATACGGGAGTGTGTTCGTACGGGAGTGTGTTCATACGAGAGTGTGTTCATACGGGAGTGTGTTCGTATGAGAATGTGTTCATACGGGCGTGAGTTCATATGGGAGTGTGTTCGTACAGGAGTGTGTTCGTACGGGAGTGTGTTCATATGGGAGCTTTTTAAATACAAAAGCTGCTTTGTACACTGTTATACGATACACTTCATGCAAATGCTGTTGCGCAGGTACCTGGATACCATTCATGTGAATACGACAGATATCATTACGAAGAAGTTGTTTACCTTTGAGCCCTGCTGCTTTTGAATGCTGCCTGCATTCTCTCTGGGTTTCCAGGGACATTTTGTCAAAAACAATAGCAGCTCTTGTACATTGTGCACATATTTGTGTTCAATTTAATATGAATACTAGTAATAATGATAATAATAATAAACAATGTTATTTATAGGTCACTTTTCATACAGGTGGCACTTCAAAGCACCTTATATACAACTGATAGAATTCAATAGAGGTTGGAAAATGAAGTAAAATAAATTAAGAAACGAAATTTAATAACAGTCCAATTCTGTAACAAATCTATTCTGATAAGGTTCACAGTAATGATAGCTGTGTTCTTTCTACTGGGGTTGTTATGTATGTGTACCTTCTATATCACATGAATACACCAAGATGGTTGCTGTGTCCACTCACTTATTTGTTTACTGAGAACTCGGCTAACTCTCTTCTACTTAGTAACATAACACATACAAGGGCAAGACCGAGAGCGCCTTCTAGTGCTTAAAACATATAGTGCATATATATCACAGGGGTAATGGGGTGTCTGAGCAGTGTCAGAATGATCATCTACTTTAAGTCAGTTAAGGCTGATCATTTCATGTCTTTATTTGATTTTTAAAGCAGAAATATTGGATCGTATCGGAATCGACTGCTGCTCAAGGTTTCAGTAGCGATATCGGACAAGAAAATGTGATATAAAATTAAAACGGTAAATACAAAATCAAGCCATAGTACATTTTCATATATTTTAAGGCACAGGCATTGGACCGAGTGGAACTGAGTTCTACAGTTCAAAAAGTGAAACTGAGTTCTACAGTTCAGAAGCTTGAAAACCAAAAGGGCCTACAAAAAGGGTTCTAAAGTCAATGGTTATATATACAACTCAACTCAACATTCAAAGAACCATTTTAATATTTAAATTGTTCTTCTCTATGATGTTTTTTTAAAGAACCTTTTCAAAATTTATATATAGCACCAACAAGTGTTTCACTATTATTCCAAGCAAAAGAACCCTTTTTGAATACTATACAGAACCCTTTTTCTTAAGAGTGTAGAAATTTGCCTTTAGTTTAGTTCGCTTCTGCAAGAGAAGCCAAGCTGAGCAGCAAGTCTCTGAAAGACACTTTCATAAATCTCACAGACCACAGACGATAATCATTAGAGACCAGACGACACTATCAATACATGTTACAAGTAATGGCTTTGTATAAGATTTAGTTCTTGGATTGAATGAGCAGTCGTTTAAATCAGGATTTATAGACCGTGGAGGTTTAAAATAAAGCTTCTCCAGCTATGAAGAATTATGAGATGGGTGGCTGGGGGCTGTTCGGGATCTGTTCAGTGTTGGTCTTCCTCATAAATTTGGTCTGTTCGCCTGTCATTGTTGCTGCTGCTGCTGCTGCTGAATGTGTCCTTATCAAAGCAAACGCCTCACTGGTGGTAAATTCAGAGGGCCACACTGGTGCACCTATGTTGCTCACATTGCAGCTTAATTTAACTAATGCCTTCTACAGGCGTTAGTTAAAGGTGAAGGTGTGTAGATGTATGATGCTGTGTGTGAAGGTGTGTCTCCAGGTCGACCTGAGGAGGACGGGTTCCCCTTTTGCGTCTTGGTTCCTCCCGAGGTTTCTTCCTCCAGCTGAGGAAGCTTTTCCTCGCCTCTGTCGCCTTTGGCATTACTCACTAGGAGCTCGGACCTGGACTTTTTAAAGCTGCTTTGTGACAACCCGGTTGTAAAAAGCGCTATAAATAAAATTTAATTTAATTGAATAGATGTGAGATGGTGTATGATGGTGTGTAGATGTTTCTTCTCCATACTGTTTGGATTATGTTGATAAATACGTCATTTCGTGCTGCATTTTGATACAGTCAGGAAATAATCTCAGGCTGTCTTTGGTCGCCGCGACGACGGCCGTCTTTGATCATCTCTCGCAAGGACGATGTAGGACCACCGTTTAGAAGAAATGACCAAAGAAATCAAACCAATAACTGCACACTCATGAGACTTTTAAAGACAGAGTCATCAACACGCCCTGGAGAAAATAGAAAATGAAACTTTAGTGGTGGAGAGATAGTGGTGTTGATAAATTCAGTTCTTTCTCTCACGTCATTTTCTTGTGGTTTAATTCACCTCTGATTATGAAAACAGAGTGTGTAAAAAGAGAAGTGCATTACGACATATTTAGCGCTGTGTCAGACTTGTACACCTGACCCCGAGAGTTTAAACAGTGTTAATCTGAGAGCAAACATTCGTTCGGCTCATGAGGGAGGGAAGAGGGAGACATGCGTCGAGACTCTTCTCAGTCTCAGCCCCACAGTGGTGGAAGGAACTCCCACTTCCCATTAGATCCGCGGAGTCCCTCGCTGTCTTCAAGAATCGCCTGAAGACCCGCCTCTTCAAGGAGTACCTTGGTGACTAATCACGTCTCTCAATTCGCTTTCCCAAAAAAAAAAACAACTTAACCTCGGACTTTCTTTGACCGGTGTTTGAAAGGTGTTTAGATGTACCGAGCTGCAGTAATTTGGTTAAATAGTGGATATTGACTTAAGTTTACCTTTACGGGTTTAAGAAACAGATGTGGACTACTTGAGCACCGATGTACGTCGCTCTGGATAAGAGCGTCAGCTAAATGCCGTAAATGTATTTGAGGCTCATGCCTCCGTCTAAACATGTCAGTGTCTCTCAACACCTCTTTTGAGACTCTTAATATAAACTTACTTCTGGTTTTTAAAAGAAGAAAAAATTGAAAAAAATCCATCCAAAACCGCCCTCGAGCTTCTCAGACTTTCATAAATCAAGCTGAATGTGTCTTCAGCCGTAGGGGTGGCACGATACCGATACTGATACGGCAGCCTCGCATATCTGCTAATACTGATACCAATCCGATACCTTCTCTTCAACAACTAATCTTTTTACATGTCTGAATGCACTTTGAATCCAAAACAGCTCTCTACTACCTCTAGGGGGCGCTTTGTAAATGATAAAAATCCAGTTTCTACACTCATATAGTACCCAGTGTGTTTTCTGATACCTGATCCACTGATTTTGGCCAGTATCGGACAGGTACTGAGTATCGAATCGGCACACCCCTAGTCATCCATGAAAGTAATAGGTCCACCTACTTTTTGTGAAGTTCTTGCACGTTTTGCATGGCCCTCCCACAAATGCATATGTATAAGAGAAGCATTGCATATTTCACTGAGCACATGGTTCATGAACTGCACATTTGGGCTCAAACATTGGTTCACGTAACATGTAGGCAAAAATGAAACTGATGCAAAAGCTTCTCTTTGTCCTCTGCCCCCAGAGTAGATGGTGGTTGTGCATGTCTGTGTTGGTCATAGTAAAGTAGATTACTGTCCTTATTGTTGGATAGGAAGCTGTGGAAACGCTTGCTGATGATTTGTTTCATCAGAGAAATAATACAAAGCAACTGTATTGTTAAATGTATACCAACTCACTGTCCACTCTAAAACACATCTAACGTGTTGGTCCACCTTGCAGATGTAAAGTTAGTGATGAAGGTTCTGATCTGATGCTGCACTGTGTGTGTTGGTCGTCCTCTAGTCCTTTATCAGTGGTTCGTTTCTGCCTGGATATTTTGGACTTGTGGGCTGTTCTCAGTCCAAGTGTTTAAAAGTAGGGATGGGCATTTCATGCAGAATTATTATTCGATATTCACTGGGAACTATTTGATTATTTGTTAAAGATAACAATGTTTTTTCTGCTAGCAGAAAACAAATATTTCAACCAACCCGCCCTCATTCAGACAGTCTGTCTCGAAGCACCTTTTCCTCCCTACCTTCAGGTTCCTCCCTACCTTCAGGATACATCATCAGAAATAGTCTTTAGACAGAAGATCTCACTGGAGGTCTGCACAGGCTTGATTAATAATCCCTGCATCCGCCCACGTCAACCGCATGTCACGCCTGTTCACACCCACCTAACATTGGGCTACGGTCCGTGTTCACACCAGCTGGTGTCTAGCCCTTATAATCTGCATTATTTATGTAGAGCATGCCCATGCAGCCCCGTGAAACACAGGGGAACCGCCTCTAGACCCATCAAACCTACACGCCCAGCAACAAAAATAAGCATTTAGATGCTGGGAAAGAGAAGAAAATGTTTTGTGTATTTTTACACCGAACAGAACCGTGGGAAACCACACAGGGTCTCTAAGGCCACAAAAAAATCTACAGTCTTGCAGCAAACATTTGGACAACAGTCAAATAAAAAATGTTTGATCTTCTGGGAGAAAATATGCACACACTTCAGGGACACACTTTAATGCATGACTACTGTATGAATTTAACATTGCGTAATAGATATGTATACGTAAAGCTTTAAATGCGCGAAAGTTATAGGACATCTTGAAGCTTAATGTTGAAAGAATATGTAAAATTCAGCAAATAAATTGAAATGATGCACTGAAATATGGGGAAAAGCACCATGTGTAAGTTTGTTCCCTGTAAAAGTTGGGCGTGTCAAAACTAAATATTCATTCAGTCCTCTCCAAACTTTTCACTGTTACTGTGTATTTTCCTTATGTAAGCTTTAAATAGGCTTCGTTTTTAACTTTTTGAATATATGTAAGTGTTTTTAATGTAAATTACATTCTATGTAAACCTTTAAAAGCGTTCTATAAATAAAATGAATTATTATTATTATTATTTTATGCAGTTATTTAATTTCAGCTCTCCGGCCGTGAAGCCTTCAGAACATCTTTGTTTTCCTCACGTTCATCTGTGGGTGATTTTCAGCAGAGCAGCCAGCATTCACAACATCATTGCATATTTGTTTCATGACAGCTACATTCTGGCATATCTTATCGCAATTCAGGCCCGACTGCACGATGGTTTGAGAATATTGTTTCCAATTTTTTTAAAAGCTTGGTATCGTGTTGTACGTTAGCGTTTGTGCTGTTTACGGCCCTAGTTTTTAAATACATGTTTTTCTTTGAAAGTGAATTAGAATTTATGGCACTTTCTCTCAGGCGTTTAGAGAAATTGGAGAGGCGCGCCCATGATCTCACCACATAAAATCTCCTGACAGGCCTGTCACCAAGGCTGTTTCCTGTGTATTTAATTAGAGATTTAAAAAAAAAAAAATTCTGCAACCCTTAGCTCTACCTATTTAAA
>JBBJLS010069984.1:0-12380 GCA_037577275.1 Bryconaethiops microstoma
TGTGTGTGTGTGTGTGTGTGTGTGTGTGTGTGTGTGTGTGTGTGTGTGTGTGTGTGTGTGTGTGTGTGTGTGAGTTCGAGAAAGAATCAGAGCATCACTGACATGTCTGGATATCTGGGAGCAGGGGTCAGTTTTCTCAAGGATATCATTAATAGGGATGTTGATTCTGTTGGCTGTGGAGAGTGTGAACTCCTCATTTTCCAGTCCTGTCCAGGTTCACACAGCTGGATTGCAGGGTAAAATGTGAAGTGTGATTTTTTTACTTATTTTTTTTTCTTGTCATATGTCTCCTTGTGCCTGCCATAGTTGGTAGAGTAAAATGAGGTTACAGTGCTCTCTCAGAGACTCTCTCTCCCTGTACATTGCTCAGGGATCTCTGCCACAAAAATCAAACCTTTAAACCAGGTGTGCCCAACTCCGGTCCTGCAGGGCCCAGGTTGGTTATTTCCCTGCACAAACACAGCTGGTTCAACTGATCTGATAATTGCCAGGTTCAGTGAGTGTGTTTGAGGTGGGGAACTACTAAACTGTGCTGGACACTGTCCAGCCAAGTCTGGATGTGGGTATCCCTTCTTTAAAACGACCAATACGCAACTCTTGATTGTCCAAATGAAAAGTTGTATACAAGCACATTAAGGAGACGTGTATTAAGCACATGTCAAAGTTGGAACTGGCCTAATAATAGTAATAATATTAATTTTGTTATTATTATTATTATTAGTATTATTATTATTGATAAAGCTAAGAAGCGCAATAGTGTGGTTGCTTCTGGAAAACGGAAATGACCGAAAACCAGCCCGTCTGAGAAATAGCCTAGCTGCGGTCCAGTCTGTGGTTCCAAGGCCACATCAGCTAAATGCAGTGCTGGACTGTCCTGAAAACAGTATAAATATGCACTCAGGGGTCAGTTTGGCCATTTTATTCCACTGAACATTTAGATAGAACATGAGATGTTGTTCTGGTGTTCAGACTTTCACAAATAACTGTGACGCTGGGAGACCTGGATCGGTTTTGATGTACTCTAGATTTCATAAGACGTGTGGAGAGCCAGTGAAACCCAGCACCTCAACCAAACTCTTCTGGTTGCCTGGTAACAGTGAGATAATAAGACTCAATTAGCCAAAGACTAAACCCCTTGGCCTTTAGCCTTGCTAATTAATTCACAATTTACATTGTATTGTTTGATAGAGTAACAGTTTTCACATTTTCCTCATGAAATTTGCGTCTGATTAGTCATTCAGAGTAATTTCTTTACAGTTGTGGTTAATAGAACCAGATGTCTCCAAAACAAATAAAGCCATTATACTCATTACCGACCCCCAGTGAAGCTCAATGTGTCAGTGTGTTTATATAGAATGTTAATGATGGTAAAATAGTGGCAAATCTGGACTAAAATTGTTTTCTTCAGAGACTACTTTGCCTTGCGATGCCCTTCATGTAACACTCCAATATGAATTGGTTTCATTTTAGGACCAAAACTTTTCATATCTCCGGTAGAACAGCGTCTCAGGTGTCAGGCAGCACAACCATAACCATTTCATAGAAATGGTTATATGAGGGAGTTTTTAGAGGCAGATGTCTGGTTCCATTCACCACTACTGTGAACAATTCTGACTTGAGGAGATTCTCCATAACCACCAAACCCACTCTGAACTTCTTTGATTACACCTTCAACACTGAATTTAGAAAAATTGTTGGAGTTCCGCTTAAACTTCATGAACATCTATGTAAGTTTCTGTCGTTAACAGTGTGAAGAGCTGAAGATCTTTTAAAAGGTTCTTCACACTTAAATACCTCAATTTTAAAGAATCATCCTTTCAAACTTTTTTGAGAAACAAAAGTCGTTCTTCTGTGGTAGCAAAGTGTGTGTAATTGAAGTGTCTTTGTGCCTCAGATGTTTCGGGGAAGATCCGTATTTGGGACACGACCCAGAAGGAGCACTTGCTGAAATACGAGTACCAGCCCTTCGTCGGGAAGATCAAGGACATCGCCTGGACAGAGGACAGCAAGCGCATCGCTGTGGTTGGAGAGGGCAGAGAGAAGTGAGTTCCGTAGCTTTAATTTTGTCGATAATGGAAGTTAACAGAAACCACATAACCAGAACTGAACTGAGCTGACTAAAAAAAAAGAAAGAACAGCGGGTGTGCAGTGGAATGACATTTATCTGTATCATCTTAAATAATGCCAGAATGTGCTTTTCTGAGAATATCGTAGATATGGTCAGATGTGGAGTTTTTTTTTTTTTTTTGGTTTGTTTCACCATTATGTTTTAACTCATGTTAGCTGTAATTACTGAAATATCACTGTTATTAATATTATCGCTGGAGTGTGAGGTTTGAACAAAGCCGTCTGAGCAGAGAGGCCAAGATGTGGGAGGAGAGCAGAGTTTTAAGCTCATTGCAACCAGCAGGATACCTTTGCAGCCAAACAGAAACAGTAACAGAGGAGGTTAAAAACTGGATATTTTAACAGATATTCAATGCATTCGTCATGATGTATTTATCATTTCTATTCGTTTTTGTGTGTCAGCTACCAAACATCAGAAAACATGAAACATGGTCGTGTGTTTTGTGCTTTGTGTAGAGACTATCCTGTGAAAATGTGATATTTATGATATCATCCACCCACAGTGATGAAGGCACGTCATGGGGAAATGTATGTGACAGATAATTTAAAAAAAAATTATCTGTCGTGTTTAATTATCTGTAACATACATTTTATATATTTGTATGTATACATATGTGTTACATATGAGTGTGTGTGTGTATTAGAGATACACGATATAGGTAAAATATTAGTATTGCAATTTTACTACTGCATGTTGCGGTTGTGATGCGTTTGAATATATTAAAGGGCCCATATCACTGTCCATGAATGGAGACTAAGTTGCAAAAAGAGCCAATCACTTTTTGTGACGTCAGAAAACCCACATATTTTATTTATGTTTCCTTAATTTGACTGACAGTAGTTTAAGGAGTTCTGAGAAGTGATTCAGCCCGGTGCTGTCTCTTGAGCTGCAATACAGCTAATCAGAAAAGAAACTGGTTACATATATCAGCTTTAAAGGCACAGTAACAAACACAGCCAGTTTAATTCTATGGTTGGAAAATGGTCATATAATATTGAATTCTGAGGGATTATTAATTTTGTAAATAGGAGTATGTAGAATAGGAGACTTTTTTAAAAACACCCTGGCCAGTCGGTGTCTGTAATGGTTGCATGTGGCGAAAATAATTTGACTTTTGTTTTAAGAAAAACAGTAACTCATTTTGAGCTATGATTAGTCACTCTGTCAGAAACACTAAATGGTTAGAGGCTCACTAGCATATCGTTTTCTGCGATATCACTATGGATATTGTGATAACTATGAACAGACGATTAATTGTATATGTATATACAATTAATATACATATATGCAATTGTATATACATATATGTATATGTAGGTGGATATGAATGTGTGTATATGTAGAGTTATGTGTATTTATGTGCGTGTGTGTTCCCTGCAGGTTTGGAGCGGTGTTCCTTTGGGACAGTGGTTCGTCGGTTGGGGAGATTGTGGGCCACAGTAAGATCATTAACAGTGTGGACATCAAACAGACCCGTCCGTACCGCCTTGTTACCGGCAGCGACGACAACTGCACCTCCTTCCTTGAAGGACCTCCATTCAAGTTCAAGTGCACCCTGAGTGTGAGTTTTGTGTGAGTTTTGTGTGAGTTTTGTGTGAGTTTTGTGTGAGTTTTGTGTGAGTTTTGTGTGAGTTTTGTGTGAGTGTGTGCATGCGCATGTAAAACAATTCTGGTTGTAATGCATCATTCTGTATTTATGACACGTCCCTAGAAGGAGCTGCGGGTCTGAGCTGATTTTCTATATGAGGAGAGATGAGCAAGGTTGAATATCTCTGGTCTCTACAATGTTCTCCACCTTCTGAGGTCTTTTTACACCGATTACATTTTTGGGTTTTATTTTTAACATGGCAACAAAGTTCATCACTGACTCCCAGCTGATTCTCTGTTGCAGTGCTGTCTGTGAAGGAACCTTTAGTTTTCATGTGTTTCGGTATAACTTGGATTTTTTTGGTTTAGTAAATGTTACCGTGTTGTAAAACCAGTGGTTTTAAATAATTATCCATATGTTTTTCTTAATTTTCTTCATTATTTGATGTGAAAAATTACTATTTGATCATTCTTCGAGAACCCTCTAGAGGACTATTATAACTAAATGATTATTAGAATATCTGAAAATTCAGGACAGGGTTCCTCATAATCTAACCTCCTTTGAGAACTGGGACACTGGGTTTCACGTATTCGGGTCAGCTTATATAGAATCATTTTTGGTGTTCTGTTTCAAAGCCCAAAATGCTGCATTCAACGTATGACAATAGTATATAACCTCTGACCTGTCGAGCCCTGGACTCCACAAGACCTCTGAAGGTGTGCTGTGGTTTCTGCACCTTCAGCAGATCTTGTAAACTGTGAGTTGGGGACTCCATTAATCGAACTGGTTTATCCAGCGTGTCCCACAGATGATTGATCGGATTGAGATCTGGGGATTTTCCAAAATCACCTTGAGCTCTTTGTGATGTTTCTCAAATCATTCCTGAACTGGAGGTCATCATTCTGCTGAGAGAGAGGATATTGCCATTGGTCTGCAATGATGTGTAGGTAGGCAGTCCACATCAAATTAATGTCCACATGAATACAGGACCCAAAGTTCAGAACATCTCCCAGAGCATCTCGCTCCCTCTGTGGCCTCGCCTTTTTCCCATAGTTCTGTTCACATGATGTGGAAGAAAATATGATCCATCAGACCAGGCCATCTTCTTCCACTGCTCCATGGTCCAGCTCTGATGGTCACGTGTCCATTGTAGGAGCTTTCGGTGGTAGACGGCTCAGTGTCTTCTGTGGGATTGGACTGGACGGGCTGGCCTTCGCCCGCCCGCCCCCTCCTGTGTGTACATTTAAATTTGTGTACATTTAAAATTTTAACCGTCTTAAATTTTAGAATTCGATGCGGGTGGGATCTGGCAGTGAGCCTTGAGACTGGAATGTGCTGTGTGTCTGAACATGCCACTCACTCTCTCGCTCCACCCTCATCTCCTCAGAGCTCAGAGTCAGCAGGGTAGTGGGAGTCCATCAGCACAGCACAGCACATGGACATGGGCACTAATGCTGACTTAATGTGCTAATGTCCTATAAGGTGATCAAAGTCACTTTACAGTTTACTTTTACACTTACATCATACCTAGAACTCTAATGGCTAGCCCCTTCTCTGCTCAGGCACCTTCAGAATTTCCTCTGGGCGTGTTTTCAGACTCTGAGCTGTTGCGGTAGCTTTAGGTACTCTGAATGACAGCAAAGCATTTTTGTAAGGTTCTCCGGATGGGAGTGTCTGTAAAGGCTGGAAACGTTAATGTCGGCTGTTATTTCCTGCTGTGCAGGAGCAGGATCTTCTCTCCAAATGGGCAAGGACCTCTAAAGTCCACACTGATAGCCAAATAAATGTTTCAGGACCACACAAACTGAACAGAAATCACATAAATAGTTTGCGAATTCACTGGGTGAAATGTGGTGTAAATAGACTGGACCAGAACCCAGCATGGGAGCCTCACGCCTCCGTTCCTCCCATGTCAGGCCTGGAATCTTGACGTATTTCGCATGTCTGGGGCTGAATAGGAGAAAGAGCACTTTGTGTTAAAGAAGAGAAACTAGACTGGGGTTAACGCTGGTTGAATACAAATGATATATTGGCATAATTGGCTGATATCCATTTTCCTTCTCTTTTACTGTGGGGTTAATGGTTGTTATTATTGTAGATTATATTTAAAGGCTCTGGTCTGTTTTGATTAGGCAGTTATTTAAGTGTTGATTTGCTGATGGTACAAAAATCATACTCAGATTCTCATTGTAACTGTGTCTGACTGGTGCTTCCATCTGCTGTATAAACTCTTACAATAATATAGGATTATTATCAAGTCCTCATTGCGTTAAATAAATAAGTGTCTGTCTGTGGGAGGAACATCACAGTCCAGACGCAGAAATGAGGAACATGGGTGTGACACTGAGTGGAAAATGCAGCAGTAGACAGGATGTATATATGTGTGTGTATGTGTGTGTATGTGTGTGTATGTGTGTGTATGTGTGTGTATGTGTGTGTATGTGTGTGTATGTGTGTGTGTGTGTGTTGGAATGTGGAGGTGGTGGAGTGCTTCCAGTGATTAAATGTCTCTTGCCGTGCTGAAGTGTTTATTCTGTCTTTAATGGTTTGTTGATATTCTGGACCTCCACCATGAGTAGTTCCAGCCTTTAACCAGGGGAGCATGGCTGTTGGTTCTAGATATGATCAATCCATTATTAGATTTTATTTTGGATTCCTGTTGCTGTACATAAGAGCATGTGGGTATTTAAAATATTAACTTTATTTACATTGAATCATGTAACCTGGAAAAAAAAGTAGAATCATATAAATCCTCTCTGTTTCTTTGTTTCTCTGCCTCTCTGCCTCTTGGGCTCTCTCTCCCCACCCATAGGACCACAGCCGGTTTGTGAACTGCGTGCGTTTCTCACCGGATGGAAGCCGCTATGCATCTGCTGGGGCAGACGGACAGGTGAGGCTTAGTTCAAGAGCACAGTTAAAACGAAGTGTGTAGCATAATGTCTATCAAGAACTCTCTCAGCTTTACCTCTGTATCTGTTTTTTCACAGATCTTCCTGTATGATGGGAAAACTGCGGAAAAGCAGGGCACACTGGGCGGAGCTAAGGCCCATGAGGGCGGGATTTATGCTGTATGTATTTATTTTGTTTGTTTATTTATTTGTTTTAAGTTGGTTCTACATACATCTCAGGACCCGTTTAGCCACTATTAACCTGCTCAAAACGCATCCAGCTCTTCATTAAGGTAGAGCGAACTTGTGGATGTGGTTTAGGAAACAGTGTGACTTTCTGTGAGCTGTAAAAATGAACTGAACTTCAGTGCTACATGCAGCTGTTTCACCAGGGCTGCTGTTCACAAAGCTGGACTGATCTGGGAGCAGATTCTTCCGTATTTATGTCGTCACAGAAACTGACTCCAGATCGGTGCTCCATCTGTGGTGATGACGATTGCCACTCTTCCTTTCCTGCAGGTGTGCTGGAGTCCTGACAGCTCTCAGCTTATCTCCGCCTCAGGTGATAAGACAGTGAAATTATGGGATGTGGCCACCGGCACCGCAGTAACAACCTTTAACCTGGGAGCCGACGTGCTGGACCAGCAGCTGGGCTGCCTGTGGCAGAAGGATCACCTCCTCAGCATCTCGCTGTCTGGATACATCAATTACCTGGACAAGAACAACCCCAGCCGACCCTTGAGGGTCATCAAGGTAAGAAGCTGCTCTATTGTCTTTAAGGCTGTTTGAGTCTGCCATCTCTTTTGTTCGTGCTGCAGTTGCCTTTTGCTCCGCTTTTGGCTCCTTCTCCTGTAGCTGGCAGAGGGAGTTGATATCACAATGGCTTACTTAGAGACTTACATGGGATATTTTTTCCAAAGGTTACTCACCCCTCCACTCTCTCTCTCTCCATAAAATTCTCTCTCCCACAAAATTCTGAACTTTACATGATCAATACTCGGTCCCTGATCATCAGATCAAAATGTATATGCTGGTGTATAAGGCATGTGTCAGAATAAAACCTAAAGCTTTCGCAATCACACTAAAGAACCTGTAGCACAGTATAAGAATGGACTAAAAAAATCATTAAACCATTGAACAGTAAATCTCGGTGAGCAAATGAGTAAACAGCCGGTGGGTGATATAAGGTGATTCATTTAATTAATTTTTTTTTTTTTTAAACCCCTCCCCATCTTTGTTTTCTCTAAGGGCCACAGCAAGTCCATCCAGTGTCTGATGGTTCATAAAGAGGACGGGAGGTCTGTCATTTACTCTGGCAGCCACGACGGACACATCAATATCTTTTACATTTACATTTACAACTGAGGTTTAAGGGTCTTGCTCAAGGACACAATGGTAGAAAGGGGGGTTTGGACCTGTAACTTTGTGGTCATCGGGTTCACACTAGGCTACTACCACCCCTAAGGACAATACTGCAAATAGCTAATTAAGTGAAGCGACCATTTGTCATATGTGAACACACCACAGTGTGAACAGCATGAAATTATTTTTCTGCATTTAACCCATTCACTAAGTGAAGCAGTGGGGAGCCAGGAACACGGCGCCCAGGGAGGGTACCTCAGAGGTGCCACTAGCAGTCCTGGGATTTGAACCCACAACCTTCTGATTGCAGGGCAGCTCCCTAACCAGTAGGCTACCAGTTTTTCTCACGTAACGCACTGGTTAAAGGAGAATTTGACCCTTTTTTTTTTTTTTTTAAATTCACCCATAATTCAGTGGTTCAGAGTGGGTATTGTGTGGAACAGTTCATTTATTGTGGTGGTGACTGAAACCAGATGTCTCCAACACAAATATAGGCGTTTTATTCCCTACTGACTGTGTCTGAGTATCGACGTGGAATGTTGCTAATAGTAAAACAGTGGCTAATCTGAACTAGATCAGTTTTGTCCTGTATGTACCCCTCCAGCATGAACGGACCAAAAGCTTCTCAAATCTCTGGTAGAACAAAATCTCAGCCATCAGGTGATGCATTCATAACCATTTCATGGTATAACTTTCTGTAAGGAGGCTTTTAGTGTTAGATGTTCGGTTAGATTCACCACCTCTGTGAATGATTCTTTATTTTTAGTTGTGTGCATGGTTGGGGGCACTCATAGCCAGTATATGAGGCAATCCTTAACATCTGTGTACATTACTGGGATGCTGCGACAGGAGAAAATGAAGAGATAGCTGGAAAGGGGCACTCCAACCTGGTGGCCAGGATGGCTGTGGATGAGTCCAACCGGCTGGTCTCCTGTAGCATGGACGATACCATCCGCTACACTGATCTCGGCAAGAAAGAGTACAGGTAGCACACACACACACACACACACTCAGTCCCACAGCAGATGAATACAGATAATCATGAATAACAGTAATAACCATGTGTGTTCTGTGTTAGTGCGTCTGACCTGGTGAAGCTGGACGTACAGCCGAAGGCCGTGTCACTTGGGTCAGGGGGTCTGGCTGTGGCTGTGTGTATTGGACAGGTAACACACACACACGCACACAGTATACAGTGCTGTACAAAAGTCTTGAGGCACCCTTCATGTCTTTGTGTTTTGCTTCCAAAGAACCAGACTTTCTTGTATTTTTAATGTAGTGTTGAGGAACAGTTCTCCAGGCCTCCTGAAGACTTACAAAGGCTCTCATTTTCAGTCCCGTCCCTGTACCTGACCAGTATCAGAGGAATGTTGTTTTGGTTTGTTAAGCCACACTGTGACCTGTGTATGAATCATTCAAGTATAACAAAGCACATCTAACTTAAGGCCTGAACCAGTGAAGAAACAGGAGCAGATGATTCCAGATGATCAAGCCAGTGATCAGTATACTGGTGGTATGCATCTTGTAGCTTTAGGGACATTGCAACCTATCACAGTAAAACATTTAATCCCATTTCTTTCATTTAATATACTCAGTATGCCATAGAAAAGACAGTTTGACAGGCATAACATTTTTTCACTAACAAGGTGATTCAACACAAAATATGAAGAAATGAGGGATGGCTCAAGACTTTTGGTGAATGAATACTGCAGCGTAAATCCAAAATTAACAGGTGTCTCCAGCACAAATTAAGCTGTTTTATCCACCGTCAACCCCCAGGGAAGTTACACGTGTCTCTAAGTGTTTATATGGAATGGTAATGTGCGAAATGTGTAGTGATTTTATTCCATTAAGTGGGTAATTAGGTGACACGTAATGTGGGTAATCAATAGTCTTAAAGTAAATAAGTTAATTAATATGCTGATTGTGCTTTCTTCCTGCAGGTGGTGGTGCTGAAAGACAAGAGGAAAGTTTTTACTTTGGAGAACCTGGGCTACGAGCCAGAGGCGTGCGCTGTACACCCTGGGGGTGGGACCGTGGCTGTAGGTGGGGCTGTAAGTCACCTGTTGTCACTCATTCACTGTATTCACAAGCAGCAGCAGGAAGACTCCTGAAGACTCACCTGTTCAAAGAGCGTCTCCTGGCCTGAAACTTCAGTGTTTCTTCATATTGTAAGTCACTTTGGATAAAAGCATCTGCCAAATGAATGTAATGTAATATTTGCGTGTCTGTGTGTGTCTGTGTGTCTAGGATGGAAAAGTGTATCTGTATTCAGTCCAGGGGAACACCCTGAAGGATGATGGGAAGGTTTTGGAGGCAAAAGGTGCCGTGACTGATATGGAGTTCTCAAGAGATGGAGGGTTCCTTGCCGTCTCAGACGAAAAGAAAGTGATCACTGTCTTCACTGTTGCTGACGGTTATGAGGTACACTTCCACTTTTAAGTTCTGCAGCTGCTATAAATCTGATACACCTTGAGTGTTTAAGTGTGTGTGTCTGTGTGTATTTGTGCGCATGCAGGTTAAGAATAGTTTCTATGGTCATCACGCCAAGGTTGTGTGTCTGGCCTGGTCTCCTGATAATGAGCACTTTGCCTCTGGAGGGATGGACATGATGGTTTATGTTTGGACCGTCAGTGACTCGGACAAGAGGATCAAGATTCCAGGTATTCCAGGATTAACACTAATAACATTGCTACTATTACTAGTAAGAAGGATTATTACTAATCTGTAGAGTGTTTTCATAGCGGGAGGAGGGCTGGTAGGTGTAGTAATGGAAAAGTTATTTTGCCGCATTGTGATGGGCCCAAAAATAACAACTCTGTCCATGAGGCCAGATAAACACTAGCATGAAGAGCTTAAACTACTTATGTAAAATCAACAAAAGTTTTGTTCAGAAGCTGCAGCTGTGGTACCATAATATTTATTTTTATTGTTGCTACTCCTGTTATTTTGTTGCTGATATATTTATTAGTAGTAGCAGTTATTATTAATCGCTCATTTGCGGTCATGATTGGCAGATTAATCGAATAACAGTTAATTTATTAATCAATTATACTCCTTGTGTATCAGATATTCCTTGTGTGTTCATGTGTGTAGGTATTTAGTTCTTCTTGTTTCTTGCAGACGCTCACCGGCTGCACCACGTCAGCGGCCTGGCCTGGCTGGACGAGCACACACTCGTCACAACATCACACGACTCGAGCATCAAACAGTGGACACTGAAAATCTAAGCACAGCACACACACACTTCACACACTCTCATGGGATCACCAGGGATAGAGACTACTGTAGAGAATATCTCTCTCTCTCTCTCTTTCTCTCTCTCTCTGTCTCTCACTCTTTGTCTTTTTTTCGGGGGGGGTCTTTCTGTGTGTAGTTTTGTTCTGGCAGGTGAAGCACAGTGCCGTAATCTTGGCTGTTTGTTCGTCAGTTCTGTTAGTTAACAAGACGAGAAACAAAAATAACACATTTAAAGGTGAACTCCGGCATTTTTCACCCTCATCTCTGTCTGGGACATCTCTGTCCCACCGTGGACAACAACTGTATTGCATTTGTTTGGACTTACCTGGAGCTGCCTCAATATATTTTACTTATAAATGAAGTATTTGGGCAAATAAATGAACTGGTTAAGCAGTAGAACCTAGAAGGAGTCACAGATAATATCACGGCTGCGTTTTGAGGGGAAACTGCATCACAGCTGTGATGTCATTGGCGATAACACACACGCTGTCCATTTTGGAAAATAACACAGAAGCCCTGAATTTTGTATCAAACCTGCTTCAGTCTCGCCAATTCCTCAGGCCGAAAGACTGTGAACATCAGGTTTAGTTCTACCTTTTCAATTTTTTTTAACATTTAAAAAAAAAAATTTTGGACAGATTTCCCCAAATTTGAGTTTGTTTAGCCACTTGTTACTTAAGAACCGGTACTCAACAGAACCATATTTACTGCGAAAAGTGGTCTGTTTTAAGTGTGGATTGAAGCTCAGCCAAACAGATTATGCTGTATAATTGACTTTATTTACAATACAAAAAACAAAATGTAGTTCTGGTAACTCGCTAAGGGTTTCTGGTATCCATGCTCAATCCAGGAGTAAAAACAAGTCCCATCATGAAATAATTATTATTTTTTTTCTGTTCTTTTTGGTCCTCAGACAGATAAAAGACGAAAAACACTGGAGTTTTCCTTTAAGGCACCATCCAAGAGCTTAAAAAACTAAAACGTCTCCAAACGCGACATTCCAGAGGCACAAGTACGATCTTCACCCTGGCCTGAAGCTCACCCCCTGTCTACAGCAGGTGGAGCTTCAGAAGGTCTGTACTAGGTGGAGATTTTGCTGCTTTTCTCTCTCTCTCTCTCTCTCTCTCTCTCTCTCTCTCTCTCTCTCTCTCTCTCTCTCTCTCTCTCTCTCTCT
>JBBJLS010069985.1:0-10000 GCA_037577275.1 Bryconaethiops microstoma
GATTAAATTCGGAGCTGCTTATGGAATTTTATAAATCCACACAATGACTGGAGACACTGAGCAGAAATCTGAAACCATCACACAGTTAAAGTGCTGCTTTAGGATGTGTGTGCCTTGTTTTGGTTACTTTTTCATGATAAGCATTGTTGTGTGTTTCTCCTCTGCTCAGTGGCTGCAGGCGGAGGGGGTGAAGGTTTCCTCGATAAGGTGACAGAGACTTTCTGTAGTTTTCTGAGGCTGCTGCCTCGTGGGCTGACCCTGGGACCCTCTCTGACCAAAGAGGGCCAAATGGGGTTGTGGTGTGTGGGACAGGCGTTAAAGAATGGAGCCATTCTGGGGCTGGACGAGCCTCACGGTGGGATGAGAGAGGAGGTGCAGTATTTATTTATTCAAGGTTGTGATGTCTTAAGACAGTTACATACAGTGCAGCACAATCAGCAACACAGAAAAACACTGTCCTCTTTTTGCTTGTATGTTTCAGGGAACTGTGCCAGCGGAATCGTCCCAGAATGCGTCTCAAGGACAGATATCAGACAGACTGTACTGGTTGAGGTATGATATTTCTATACGGTTATTGTCTTTTTGGCTTAAGATCTAAAGCAAGCAGGCTACAAGGTCACACCCAGTCAAGTTAATGAATATGGAGATTCACAACATTCTGCTCTTATAGAAGTGTCTCGTTACTCTCACACGTCTCTCATCGGCCTCCCGCCTGTAGGTTTGCCTGCAGTGCTCCGAGTAAAGAAGAGAGGAACGTCCTTGTGCACAAGGTGGACGGGAAGCTGTATCTCAGGACCTGTAAAGACATCAGTCCGGGATCAGAAATCCTGCCCTGGGAAGAACAACAGGAACTTCACTCTGAATCCATGGAGCTGGAAGAGAAGCCAGTCACTGAACCAGAAAAGCCCGGTGACGTGGGCTCACCATGCAGTGCGGCGAAGGATGCATCCCAAAATTGTTGCACGGAGCAGGACTCTGAGGGGGCAGGTATGCTGTTTATTTTGTGTATGTAGCTTCTACAGGTGCTGCAGCATGGATTGTGTCTCTTCTGCCCCTTACCCCGTGTCCCTCGGGGAACCTTCACAGGTTCCAGACATTTAGAGCCGTCGGATAGCACGATCCTGCAAACTACAGGGTTAAAGGAATAGAAGCCAGTAGAAACACCGTTTAGCTAATGCAGGCTGTATTTGTTCAAATTATATACAGGGGTCCTCGAGTTACGACACAGATCCGGCAACGACGGAACCCGAATTTTGGAGTAAGTCGAAACACACTCTAGTCTGCGTCACTTACTGGTCCGAACACCGTAAAATCATAAAAACACGACTAAACCCCAGAAAGAGGAAAAGGAGAACTCCCTCACTGAGACGCCGCGTTACTGCGTATTCTTCCACCGCCGCAACCAAACCAGTTCCCCCCGCAGGCCGAGAGTCCGAGGATACCGGTGTAAACCGAGCAGGAGTGAGAGTCGTAAACTCCAAACGCCGGACATCAGGACTGTTGTAACGCGAGGACCCCCTGTCAAAAATATTTGAATGTATACATAAAAAGCAAAATAGTTCAAACAATTAAACCTGTTTTTTTCTTCCAATTTAATTTGTTTTTATTTTGTAAATGCAAACAAATTTAGAATATGATGCGAGCAACACATTGTGAGGAAAAAAAAAAGGTTGGGACAGAGGCAGAATGTGGTGAGGACTGGGTGGCAGCATGTGTCTCTCTGTAATTCAGATATCGGTAGTACACGTATGCCAGTCGCCATGCCGTGGGTGCGTGTACTATTTTAATTGTAGAGGGACATTTACAGTCATTAATTTGACCCCAGTACCATGACAGATGTTCACTTTTGCTGATGGATGGTCCTTTTTGTCTTTGACATGGAAAACTTTTTCCCAAAAACAAGCTGAAACATGGACTCATCCGACCGCAGCACACCTTTCCACCATCTTTCCATCTGGTGGCGTTTAAGGGTCACTTTCGTTCAGCAGTGTTTTCTGGCTTTGCTCTAAAATACAGTGTTTGTACATTTGTCAGTTAAATAAATTTTCAAAATAACTCAATTTTTTTTTAATTTTATTGTATTTTACAAAATGTCCTAACTTTTCTAGAAATGAAGTTTGTACTGAAAGAGTAAACAATACATCAACATTTGCAGCGTCTGGGGTTCTGAATTTTATTTCCCTGTATATTTTTGGATTTCTTTTTTCAGGAATTTTAATTTGCGGTATTTGTATATTTCTTAGCTAATTTGCCGGAGGATAAAAATCTGCTTGACGACTCAACAAAGGCTCAGGAAACGAGATCTCTGTACGTTCAGAAGAAGAGGTTCTGGAGAGTAAAAAAGCTTCCGGCAGGCTGTGACCGTCATTGCCTGGTTCAGAACGCTGTGGATGTGTTTAGCACCGGAGAAACGGACGGCGCGGTGCAGGTCCAGCTCGGGGGAGCTGTGAGAGCCAGCTCTCGCCTGGCAGCTAAACCCCGGAGAGAGCACTCGGTGCCCGGGCGTGCCGGCAGGGTACGGCAGGGGCAGAGCAGAGAGTCTGTCTGTGCTGCGGAAAAGCCTCTGACTAAAGAAACCAGCACTGAAACTGGACAAGCACCTGCAGAGATCTCAGTCCACAGTGGGAGCACCAGCGAGCAGCACAGAGTACCGGAGGGTTCTCAGTTCAGCTTACGGGAACGGAAGTACAAGTGTGACCAGTGTGCCAAACACTTCTTCCAGCTGTGCCACCTGAAGAAGCACAGGTTCACTCACTCGGGACTGAAGCCGTACTCTTGCACGGAGTGCGGCAAAACCTACAGTTCCCAGGAGAGTTACCGCGCCCACTTGCTCATGCACCGCGGGCAGCGGCCCTTCAAGTGCCAGCAGTGTGACAAGAGCTACGGCGTCAAACGTGACCTCAAGGAGCACCAGGTGCTCCATACGGGCGAGAAGCCCTTCGTCTGCGACACGTGCGGCAAGGCGTTCGCCCGGCGGCCCTCGCTGCGGATCCACGAAGAGGCCCACTGAGCCAAAGAGGCGGACCGCCGAGCGCCGAGGGTCAGGTGTCCCAAGTGCAACAAAGAGCTGGCCAACGCGGGCTCCCTGCGGAACCACATGCGGCTGCACACGGGCGAACGGCCCTACGTCTGCCCGCACTGCGGCAAGAGCTTCCGGCAGCGCGGGAACCTGCAGGGCCACGTGCGCATTCACACCGGAGAGAAGCCATACAGGTGCACTCACTGCGACCAGAGCTTTTCGCAAGTACCCGAGCTGCGCCGGCACCTCATTTCCCACACAGGTGAGGCGTACCTGTGCCCCGTGTGCGGTAAGGCCCTGCGCGACCCTCACACGCTGCGGGCCCACGAGCGCCTGCACACCGGAGACAGGCCCTTCAGGTGTGAGCGGTGTGGGAAAGGATACACCATGGCAACCAAGCTGCGCCGGCACATGAAGTCTCACCTGGAGGAGAAGCCACACCGGTGCGAGGTGTGCGGCGCCCGATACACGCTGATGCAGAGCTTACGGCGACACATGCGGTCACATACAAAACGAACAGAGGCCGGACGCACCGCGCTGGCCAGGGGGCAGCCGAGGAAGGTTCCGGATAAAGAGAGCGCTCATGGTGAGGAGAAAGACCAGCGGGGTCTGGTTCATGTTCAGGACCTGGGGGACCTCAGTGGGGTGCCTCACTACGAAGAAGCCATTTCTGGCTTCAGAACATTCCAAGGGTCTGAAGCCAAAAGAGGGGTGGAAGAAGTGGAGCTCAGGGAGGACGTTTTGGAAATTATAGTGTCGAATGGTGGTGCTGAATGTGTTGTTCAAGAACAGAGTGACTGTATAGTTTTACAGGAGCAGGAAAAGGAATCTAAACGTCCTGCTGTGCGAGACGACAGCGTGGTCATATTCCAAGGCCATGATGATCTGAACTCGGTGGCGGAGACCGTGGAAATAGAGTCCGCGATCCAAGACTGAATATGTTGAGTACTGTGAGTAACAAATAGTTCAGAACAATTTGAAAAAACAAACCCACAGCCGTTAAAACCGCTCAGGCTTATTGTGTCATTTGATCTGAAGGTTATTTTCCAGTGGCAACATTTGAGTTAAAGACGTCAGTAAATATTGACTTATCTGCCCACTGGACCTTGTCTCATGACTTTTTGTGCCAGATCTGTACCGGCCGTACACAAAGCTGAACTCTGGGAAAAGAATCTATGAGGAGACTAATTCAGTTAATGATGATTATTTCAACTGTTACTGTTACTATTGTAACTCAAATCACAGTTTAATCACTTTTCATACAGTTTGTTAGTCACCACAGCATCGTGAATGTTCTCTAAATAAAAATGATGGATATGAGAGAAATTCTAGTACTTCAACTATTTTTTCCAGAATCGATCAGAGTTTACTGTGTTTGAAAAGAAGTGAGTTCTTTTCGAGTGGGGGACCGAAGGTGTGATTAAAAACGAATACATTTACACCGTTTTCCCCAGAAAACCAAAATGTTCGTTATGAGTCCTAATGCTACTACAAGGACTAGAAGTCAATATGTTTGGAAAAATAGTTTCTGTAAATATAACACGCAGGTCTCTGGAATCGCATCCAGCAGGTGGTGTAGACTCGTCGATGTGGTTTAGGACATTTACGTTATTTATTGGGAGCAGCTGTGATCAGGGTTCCCCCTTTTTCATGGAGTGTAGTTTGTTTTCGGGGGGGTGGATGGGTGCGTTTAGTGTGAGATTAAGGCTGAGACGAAGTGTGAGACGAACTGAGCTGTAAAATCTTCGCAGATTCAGGCCTGTATTTCAGACAGCGCCCGCGGTGGAGAGGATCTCAGATCTCTTTTCACTTTATCACAGTCTTTAGCACAAATCCAGTTCTGTAACAGCACTCAGACTGAAACAGTGATTTGAGAGGAGTTTTGGGGATAGAGGTGTCTATAAATCCATTGTTATTTTTTTATTATGTATTTGCAGAAAAAAAGTGGGTGACTTTTTGTGTAACTATAGTTAGCTTAGCAGCTCCAGTTCTAAACTAAAAAAGCACTTCTAACACATCTGGAGTGAATGGAAGATTGTGTAAAGTTATTATTAGTAGTAGTTTTTTTGGTTTTTTTTAATCAAACTATTCCTTTAGACTGTCAAAGATTCAGTTTCACTCTCTGACTGTTTTTTTTTTTTTCTTTCTTTCTTTTGCTGGAAGTTCCATGAACTCATCAGCTGATCTGTAACCCTCAGAAAACACGGATTATCTCTGCTTGCAAACAACGCTGACGCGTTTACGGAATACACAGATAGGACAAATTTGCCCAGTAAAAATGATAACTAGTTCACTGTTTCGTTCATATCGTAAGAAAAGTTCCTGAAGGACCTCCTGGAGTATCCTGGGACTGTTCTGGAACATCTGAGATGATTCACTGTTGAGAGTGATATGAGCTTCTACACAGTCTGTGTTTTCTGTGGCCACCAGTAGTTCAATATTAACCCGAGAGCGGTGGTGGTGGGACTGCTGGGCTTTAACAGTGGCTCTCCAGCTTCGTGTGATGTTGCAGGTCTTCTCAGGATTGTATGCTCTGTGAAAGAATGGGAGCAGCACCAGCACTTCTCCTTCTCATCTTTCTCCTCGGCCAGGCGCTCCAGCTGTCTCTCTGCTATGATGGTGAGAACCTTCACTGATCATCTTCAACATCCCACGGTCACTTGGGTCTCTGTTGGTGTTTAATGTTAAATAATGTACGTTGGAATGGTTGGAAGTTGCATTTGTGTGTTCTTGGCAGTTTTTATCGACGCCAAGAGGGCATCTCAGGTGATCCGGGTGAGGAGAGCGAACACCCCCTTCGAGGAGCTGAAGCAGGGAAACCTGGAGAGAGAGTGCATGGAGGAGATCTGCAGCCATGAGGAGGCTCGCGAGGTGTTCGAGCAACCTGATCCAACGGTGAGGACGGCGGAGTTCTGCCTCATTACGTTACTTTACTTTAGTTTGGCAGACACTTTTATCCAAAGCGCCTTACAGTCTGAGGTTTGAGGACAATGTGAGAACCAAAGGAGAATTCTAAGTGCTAGATCTTTAAGTAGGGGGTTCTGCAAGAAGACAGCGCTTCAGGAGAGGAGACAGAAAACATAGAAACAGTGAAACATGCAGAAAAGCTCTGAACAGAACTCTGGTAATGTAACGTGTTGGTTTTGTAAAGTATTGCTCTTCTTTAAAAGCTGTATTTTATTAATGAGGCATTTCATCACCAAAGTGGACGGAATGTGTTGGCACTGTTAGACCATATTTTTCATTTTCTTGTCTCTTTCCTCTAGACTCGGTTCTGGGAGAGGTACTTGGGTAAGTCATCACACCTGAAACTCTGGCAGCAGAGTCAGCAGTGACCGCGTTCTGTGTAAATATGCAGTATTGAACCAGGAGCAAAGGGCATATTTTCAGACTTTTTTCTGAGTAATTACCGAATCAATGTCCTAAAGTCTGTTGGCCATTTTAGATCTCCTCATGAGTGGCTTATCCATACTATTGTATTGTTAATTGGTCAAGACATGAAGACTGATGTCCTGGTTTCCTGAAGCCTGTATTGTCAAGGAAAACTGAGACAGCCAACAATGAATTCTGTCAGAGAGGGTCACATATCTATTTTTAATTTTAGTAGTTTTAACAATTTATGTGAAGTAATCCTTTAATGCTGCAAAAACAACCCAAACCATCTTTATCTCAAACATCAGGCAGTGTCCGTCTCGTTCTGTGAGGGAGCTTTGCTTCAGAAACGTCTGGTTCCTATCATTACCATCTGAACAGAGCGTTTCATATCAAACCTCTCAATGACTTTAACATGGTCACTTTACCAATGGAACTCCCTTTTAATCAATGATTTTATGTTGAGACACATTGCATCAAATCAAACCTTATTGTTTAGGCTCATTATTAGATTCATCATCGCGTCTAAATTGCAAAGACAGGCATAAACATAGTTTGTTTGTTTTTTTAAATTAAATCTTGCACAATAATAGAGACATAGTTAAGATTATAAAGAGACCAAACAATACATCAACAGAAGTTTAAATAAGTAAAACCAGAGAATAACAGTGAAGAAAAGAAAGAAAGGAAACAATAAACAAAAACAGTGTAAATACATAAAATATGATTATTTACACATAAATGGCACAAGTTCCAGGTTTTCATAGGTTTCTTATTTCAGGAGGTGGATAATGATTTTAAATAATAATCCACATTTTTAAATTGAGTGACAGATTGGGGGCTACTCTTTTGACCCCCCCCCCCTTTCAATTATGTATATAGTGCTGAGTGTCATTTTGCTCTTTCTTGATGGAGCAACTGCTCAAAGATCAGAACCTGAGAAGCAGATCAGAGCTCATCTTGGAGTTCAGTGGAGCTCCTGTCTGAATTCTGTCTTCAGACACAGATCTAATCTGTCCAGCAACCCAGACCATGATGAATCAACGTGACTTTTTTAGGGCTTTTTTTTTTGCTTCATATGTTCTTTATACTCTTTCCCCCTCACAGCCTGTGCTGGAACAACACTGAAGAGGAACCAGGGCAATATCGTCAAAGTCAGAAACTGTGTTAGTGATAAAGGTAAGACCGAGGCAGACAGACAGACAGACAATCAGGCGGGCAGTCAGGCGGGCAGTCAGGCGGGCAGTCAGGCGGGCAGTCAGGCGGACAGTCAGGCGGACAGTCAGGCGGGCAGTCAGGCGGACAGTCAGGCGGACAGACAGACGGGCAGTCAGGCGGACAGACAGACGGGCAGTCAGGCGGACAGACAGACGGGCAGTCAGGCGGGCAGTCAGACGGGCAGTCAGGCGGGCAGTCAGGCGGGCAGTCAGGCGGACAGACAGGCGGGCAGTCAGGCGGACAGACAGACGGGCAGTCAGGCGGACAGACAGACGGGCAGTCAGGCGGGCAGTCAGGCGGGCAGTCAGACGGGCAGAAAGTCGGGCAGACAGGCGGACAGACAGACAGACAGACAGATGGTGAGTGAATGTGTGTTGTGTTTTGCGCCGCATTTGTGGGGTTTTTTTCATTTTTTTGTCCGTTTCCTGCCTCCTGAACCGTGATGTCACAGATTCTCTCTCCAACACATATTTTGAAGGGGACTTGACCATCCACTCTATCTGTACGTATATTACAGAAGTGACTCGACCACAAAAATGGATTTTTTTAAACAATAAGTACTTGGACGTTTTGATGTTGGAACCGTGCCCGTATCTCAAAAACTGTGGGAGAAGAGGAGGTGCTAAATTCAAATACAGTTTTATTTGTAAAGTGTTTTTAACAACCAATCTTATCACAAAGCAGCTGTGCAGAGTCAGGGTTCGAGTCCCAGTGAGGGAAAAACTCCCTGAGCTGGAGGAAGAAACCTCGGGAGGAACCAGGACTCAGAAGGGGAACCCGTCCTCCTCTGATCGACCCAGAGACGGAGAGAGAGACAGAAAGAGAGAGACGGAGACAGGGAGGGAGAGACAGACAGACAGAAAGGGAGAGATGCAGAGAGGGAGGGAGAGACAGACAGAGAGAGAGACAGAGAGAGGGAGGGAGAGACAGACAGACAGAGAGTGAGAGTCTGTTGAGAAAACTGACAAGAGAAGACCTTCGTCAACAAAATTCCAGCTATAAAACGAATAATAAAAATAAAACGTAAGAAGAGCAGTAGTGCGTGTGGCGGTAGTGCGTGTGACGGTAGTGCGTGTGGCGGTAGTGCGTGTGGCGGTAGTGCGTGTGGCGGTAGTGCGTGTGGCGGTAGTGCGTGTGACGGTAGTGCGTGTGGCGGTAGTGCGTGTGACAGTTTTGAACGCAGTTGCGGTGATTTCTCCACGTGGACCAGAGCGTTCACGTCTCTCTGGGTCTGTTCAGATACCTGCTACATTAACCTGGGAGAGCTGTACTCCGGGAACGTCAGCACCACGGTGTCCGGGAAGACATGTCAGTACTGGAGGAGCAACTTTCCGCACAGAATCACGTACGTGGTGTTTATTCTGGGTCCTCTGGGACACATTGCTGTGAAGATTACTGATACCACTTTTTAGCAGCTGCATGAACACAGATCCTGTTCCGGAGCGGCTTTTTAAATCACGTCTGTCAGGCTGAAGAACTGCAGCACCTCACATTTACTGTTTTTCACCTCAAGTTTTAAAGTTTTATTGATTTATATTTTAATACATTTTTGTTTGTTTCCAGCGAGGTTAACGCAACACAGCTGAAACTTCCAGAGAACTTCTGCAGGAACCCAAACAAGAGCCCGTGGGGGCCCTGGTGCTACACCAGCGACGCCACGGTCCGGAAGGAGAAATGTGCCGTCACAAAATGTGGTAATAACCTTAAAGAACCGGTTCAGTAATGTCAGAGTTGCTGAAAATGAATTAAAGCCAATTGTGGTGATTAGTAGATGTTAGTAGATCTTTCTCTTCCCAAACTCAAATCTATTATTCTTTATTAGTATATTCATATTTATTAGTGTGTATATATAGTTTTTATTTTAATATTTTGCCAGGATTGTTCAAAATTCAGCTTTTTGTTGTGTTTTTGGATTTTCTCATAAACAGTGGGAAAATAGCACAGTTTGTACACTTTGTTCACCAGGGACACTAAACACATTTTGCACTTTTTGTATTATTTTATGTTGTTTCATTGGCAGTATTTATTGTATTTAGTTAATTTTTAAACCAGGTTTCTTTTTTGGTTCATTTCTCTGTATTAAATATCTACTTCCCCAGTAAATAAAGTACAATTATAAGGTACCTTTAAAGTCTACTTCTGATATAATCAGACTAATTAAAGACATGTTGATTTGCTTCATAAATAATCATTTAAATTTAATTTTGTTATTTTTCATATGTTAAATATAAAACATAAATTGAAATTTAATTCAAAAGTAAACTATATCAGAAGTAGACTGTGTAACCTAAATTGTACTTATTAACTGGAGAAGTAAATATTTCATACACTGAAAGAGACCATGAAAGAAAGATCTTTCTTGAGTTCCTGGGTTCTCTTCGATTGTGTTTC
>JBBJLS010069986.1:0-12378 GCA_037577275.1 Bryconaethiops microstoma
ACACACACACCCACACACACACACACACACACACACACACACACACACACACACCCATCCTCAGCCCCACCCCCACCGCACACACATTAAAAGGCTTAATCACATTAATAATTACATATATATTTAAACATATACATTTACATATTTCACCGCATGACAGCATTGCATATACACAGGAATTTAGTGATGAAACCCTAAAGGCTAAACACTGATAGTAATGCAAATATGTGGGAATTTACAAACACAAACAAATGGGATGTGGAGAATGTGGAGTCCCAGTGTTTCACAGCAAAATAAATCATTCTGAAGTGTGTGACTGTCTAAAGAAAACAAGGCAATGGATTGGCTACCCAGCAGACCAGGCTAAAAAAAGGTCCTCATGTCTGAATTTACTGCTATTGTTGACACACTCTTGATGAAATGTTGTTGCATCTTAAGCCAACTCAGTCCACTTGGTCTACAAGCATTTTTAAGCGTTTTCAGCTGTTTAGCCTTTAATACTCTGAAAATTGTGAACAGCTCTATTGTAAAGACCGCTGTTCTCAAACCCCTTCTAAAAAAGGGAAACCTGGAAACAAAGATTACAAAGAAAGTGCCTGTCTGGAATCTAGGGTAATAAAAAAATCTTGGTGTGATCAGGGAAAAGGATTTTTGTTTTATTGTATACTAAAATTCTAAATAATTCAGCATTGTTACATCTCAAGAACAAAATATATTTTAAATCTTACATTTTCTCCCCTATACTTATTTTATAGATTTTATATCTGTTATATCTGTAAAGCCCACTGAATGACCTCTATGTAAAATAATGTGCTATATAAAAAAACTTAACTTTCTTCCAATGCTACACGGTCCAGTGGTGATACTGTGTGTAGTCCCATACCTGGCACATTTTTATCATAGCCAGCTTTAAAGTTCTGAGAAATTTGTACAACAGCATGTGTGTTTACTCTGATGAGCCTATTTTAAATTAAAACTAGCAAGGTAAAAGTAGCGTAAACAAATAAAAGTACAAGTACTACAATTTAATTTTACTCATTGAAACAGTGAGTAAACTTCATTGCTTTTACATTACTTACCACTTCCTATGATAAAATTGAATCTCATTTGCTAGGTTGGCAGTTGTTCCAAAAAAAGGGAAAAAAAACCCAGAAAAAAATATATGTGTTGCATTTGTTTTTTTCTCCTTTGGTCTTGCTTCATGAAAGAGAGCATTAAAATCTTTATATCTGTGCCTATCTCAGATAAACTCTCTCCACTTCTCTCTTTGAGAGAGGATTTTGGGACAGTTGGACCATTTCAGCAATGCCCTGGTACACTGAAAGCTTAAATAGGTCTATATCAAATGTTTGATATCATGAGAACATGTGGATTTTTTAAAAGAAGAGGATTTCATAATCACAGTAAATCAATATTCAGATACAAACTACAAAGCCTGAATGCAAGTACTCAACCAATATAAAATTCCATTAAAGAAGAAGATGAAGAAGTATTTAAAATATTTTTGTTTTGCACATTTAATGTGAAAGACATACAGCTTCAAAAAGAACAATATATATATATATATATATAAATAAGCTTGCCAAAACAGCTTCAGAGGAAAAAAGCAAGGTTAGCAGTCAATTCTTATTAAGAATTATTTGCTGCCAGTGATGCAGAAGTAGATGAATAAATGACTTATAAAATGTATTGTTTATTTGAACATATAAAATATATGAACATATAAAATGTATTGTTTATTTATAAAATTTATTAGAATGTGATTTTGATCAAATAAACATTTATAATTCGAGTACAATTACTTTAATCTCATTTTCTCAGAGGGTTTACTACATACCTGTAATGATTTGGACTGGAGAAAGTCCACAAGTTTAATTAACAAGCATAATAAGCACTAACAAAGTCCAGGGTAAAATACACATAATCCAAAGGCTTGAAAAAAAGACATAGGCAAAGCATGACAATTAATGACAATTACGATGCTCACAGAATAGTAGACAATCCACATACACAGACTGAAACACAAGGGTATATATATACACTAACTAGACATTGTGAACACCTTTGGAAGGGAGGAGACAAAACAAAATACAGGTGAACAAGTTAACAAAGGGACAGAGCTAAGACAGAGACTAAGATAAGATCAACAACAACAATAAACACACATGGAACACAGACACATGGCAAAATTAAACAAAGACAAACAGAGTAGAAACAGGGCAGGGTCATATGTTACAATCCCAGTACTATATACCAACACAGTTGCTGCCAAAAGTCAACTGAAAGACAAAATTTTGTCATATTTTATACATTTAATCCAAGGCAGGTCAGTGAATTACTTTTTGTATGAAAGTCTTTTTTATGTTTCACATTATGTTTAAGCACCCCAACATCTCTTCAGTCCCCAAGTTTAAATCACATTCACTAAACCATGAAATATTGCTTTCTATTTTAGCTGTTGAACATTAAGTACGATTGCAACAGATTCTATGGCCGTTTGCTGCATCTCTCATTGTCCTCGTGGCTTGCCATGCATCTCTTATTGCCATCGTGTCCGAGGCCTTCCTCCATGCCTGTCAGAGGGACACTGTCATTTTTTATGCTCGACTGCATGTTCCTCCCCTTCGGGCCAGTAAAATCTGCTCCGAAACAAAGAGTGCCTTGATTGCCTTTGCTGAAATTTACTTTTGGCCAGATTGGGGGTGAACGGGCAAATGAAGGACTCTCACACTGGAGAGTGGTCCTGTGGTTAGAGGCTTGGATGGAAAAAAAGTTGTGGGTTCTGCAGTACAAGGAGAATAAAATCAGAGTTTTCTTTTTCCTTTTTAATTGTGGGTGACTTATATTTTCCAGTGTAAAATCTGTACAACAAACATGTGGAATTCATCCATTTGGCAGAAAAGCTAAAACAAACAAACAAACAAAAAAGATCAGCTTTAGTAAAAACAGTTTTATGACATTGTTTACTCAGAAAATACTCTTGATTGTGTTTTTCCGCAGTTACTGGAACATACCATGCACTGAATGCATGACTTTAATACTTAGTTTTTATGTTTTAAGATGAAGAAGAGGCTTAATGCAAAAATAATAAAGACCTTTAGGTTATCCAAATCAATCTGTGTGAATAAAATTAACTAAATTTGTAAGCAGTTAACTTACCTTTCTAGCCTCACAGAAATTACAGCATGGCAGTAAGCTTTAAAAATACTGTCACATAACCAAATAATTCTTCTCATGTTAAACATAAAAAACATCAGTAAATGATCTGAACAACCCAGTGTGTGTTTAGTTTACAGTAGTTATTGATGTGGAGTGATTATCTTTCAGCAGGCCCAAAAACTGAAACTGAAAGCATGACCTGAAAGTAACAGCAGCATCTGAAACAAATCTGCAGCAAGTATAATTTAAAGTCATCTTGAAATTTGAAGCATTCTAGACATTAACTGCATTCCTTATTGATGTTACATGTACATTTACAGCATTTCGTTGATGCTCTTATACAGAGCGACATGAGGTACCCTGAGCAAGGTACCGTCCCCACACACTGCTCCCCGGGCGCTATGTTCCTGGCTTCCCGCTGCTTCACTTGGTGAATGGGTTAAATACAGAGGAAGAATTTCATGCTGTTCACACTGTGTGCTGTAGTGTGTTCACGTATGACCGAATGATCACTTTCACTTTCACTTTCATACATCAGTGCTCAAATTCACATCTGTTATACCTGTAAATCTATACTTAAATCAATGTCCACAATTCAACCAAGTTATTGCACCCTAGGTACACCTAAACAACACCTGACAATGAAAAGTCAAAAAAAAAAATTTTGTTTATTTTTTTCTTTTGAGAAATAAGCAAGCAGAAACGAGAGGCATTGTTATTCACCAAGGTGCTCCTTGAAGAGGTGGGTCTTCAGATAACGCTTAAAGACAGCGAGGGATTCCACAGATCTGATTTGAAGAGGGAGTTCGCGCCACCCCTGGGGGGGCAAGACTGAGAAAAGTCTTGATGCATGCCTCTTCTTTTGAGCAGCGGAGACTCAAGACGAGCCGTGCTTGAAGCCCTGAGAGGACAAGAAGTGACATGTTTGATCAATGCTTATATGTATGGGGGTGCAAGTCCATTCTTGGTCTTGAAAGCAAGTCTTAAGGACTTGAACTTAATGCGAGCGGGCACAGGGAGCCAGTGAAGGTTCCTTAGTAAAGGTGTGGTGTGTGTGTGAACTTTGGAACATTGAAGACTAACCTCACAGCTGCATTCTGAATCAGCTGAAGTGGTTTTGTTACCTTCAGTGGAAGTCCAAGTCAGTAGAGAGTTGCAGTAGCCCAGTTTGGAGATGAACAGAGACTGGACGAGTATCTGTGTAGCTTTTGTGGTGAGAAAGGGTCGGATTCTTCTGAGGTTGTAGAGAAGGTATCTGCATGTTCTGCAGATCTGGTCAACCTGCGATGAGAAAGACAGATCTTCATCTAGCATAACACCAAGGCTTCTTACCTTCTTTGAAGGGACGATAACTGAGTTCACAACAGAAATGTGGCTTGGTGAAGGACTCCCTTTGATGACAAGGAGCTGGGTCTTACTGGGGTTCAGCTTAAGGTGGTTTGGCTGCCATCCAAGAGGAGATGTCAGCCAGACAGTCTGAGATGCAGATTGAGGCCTGGTTGTCACTGGAAGGGAAAGAGAGAATAAGTCGCATATCATCAGCATAAAAGTGTTAGGAAAAATCTTGTAAGGCTATTACATCCCAAGAGAACCAGTATATATTGAAAAGAGAAGTGGTCCAAAGACCGAGGAACACCAGTGGATAATCTACATGGAGCAGACTGGGTGCCTTGCCATGCTACATGGTACCTCCGGTCATCAAGGTAGGAAGCAAACCATTGCCAGGCTGTGTCTGAGATCCCAAGGAGGTCTGAAGAGGAAATTTGAAAGATAGAAGATGATGGTCAGAGACATGCAGAGGAGTAGACAATTTGCTGAACATGGGAAGTGATCTGGTGGATGTTAAGTCGAGAGTGTTGCCTGCTTTGTGAATCAGAGGAGACTTGCCCGAGGGACAGGCCGAAGGACGACAGGAGCATTGCAAGTTCACAGGTCTGCCTCTTGTCACTTGGGAGATTGAAGTCCCTGAGGAGGATGAGTGGTGAGTCATTTTCTGGAAATGAACTGGAAGGATGTCCAGTTCATCAATAAAGTACAATGATATGGAGTTTAGTCAGGTGTGTTACAGTAACAGAGTGGAACTCAAAGCATAAGATGTTAAGTAGGAAAAGACTGAGAGGCATGAAACGCCATCTACTTGACAGAAGCAAACCTGTACCTCCTCCTCTGCCTGTGGTGCAATGAGTGTGGGAGAAGGAGAAGGCAGAGTACAGAGCTGTTGGAGTAGTCGTCCTCTGGTGTGATCCAGGTCTCGGTGAGGGCCAAAAAGTTAAATGAGTGGAGGGACGCCAGTCCAGAGATGAAGTCAGCCTTCCTGATGCAGGATTGGCAGTTCCACAGACCGCCATGAACCAAAGTAGAAGGCTGTGGAGAAAAAAGTAGCTGGGAGAGGTTACTGAGATTTCTACTCTGCCAACGGGGAATGTATCTTCTTGGGCCAGAGGAAGAAAGGATAATTAGCCAAGTGTAGTTGGAAGAAAGAGGAATCCTTCCTGAAGGTGCAAACAGAACATGTGTAGAAGACTGTTACTCCTTTCAAAGTTCCGGGAGAGTGGAAGCCACTCCCACCATTTGACATCTAATTACCTCAGGCCTCACTGACACCAGGTGAGTGTTGTCTGACTAGTTGCAGTGAAACTAACCTTACATCTGAACAGTATAAGCACACAACAGAGTAGCTGTCTAGAACAACACAGTCCAAGTGCACAAGATAGCAGTTCAGTTAAACAACAGACAGAATAAACATAAGCAAACTTACCAGATGAAGAAACAGCTAAGCAGACCCTATAAGCACAGCTTTCTCTGATTTAGAATCATCTACTGCTCTATTAGTCTTTCTGGCCACATCCATATTGGTATATACAGGCAAAGATTCCTGTCTTTTGCTTTCCCTAGCCCTTGTTTATCTGTCTCTGTAATCATGCAGTCATGCCTTCAGGATAGATAGTTTAGATGAGCATTCACAACACACAGCAACGGCAAACCATTCTTGCAAGAATAGTCCCAAAGCTCACTGAGAGAACTGAATGCTACTGGTATTTATTCTGTTTCTCATTTCAGGGCAGCCCTCCTTTATGCCAGTTCACCTCAACCCTTGTTCACATCACAACCCTCAGCTCAGCCCCAGTAATAGCTTGAGTTAAAAACAAAGGGGAAAAAGTCTTTGTTATTTGCTTGATGTCTCTCAGAGAGAGAGAGAGAGAGAGAGAGCAAGCGGCGGGATATTATTGATTTTCTTCCTGGATATGTGATTTTTGCTCTCATTCTTTCTGCTGACCTGGTAGGGAAAGAAAAGAAGAAAAAAAAACAGTTCTGAAAAAAGACACAAAAGCATGCATACAAGGCCAAGCTGATATCTTTTTATATACAGAATAAAATCGTGAAAAGAAATGTATTTCTGTATTACACAGTCAGATGGTACCATTTTTTAATTGTCAAATAACAAGAATAAAGACAAATAGTAGTCAGTTAAGGTGATAGTTCAGCAAAAAAATAAATGTATATAGATTTTTCCTCATTCCCCAGATGCAGTTGGCCAGCAAGGACATGGATAATTGGTGTGCTTGATGAGTTTCTGTAGCACAAATTGCTGATAATGTTCATTCTGGCAATAATATAAAAGTGTCAAAACACACAGTGCATCCCAGCTTGGTGCATGGCTGCAGTCCGGTCAGAGTGTTAAATGGTGACCCCTACAATGGCTATCGGAGCAATGGAAGAGGGGGTCCTTTTCTTTTACATCATGTGGATGGCCAAGTGCGAGTGTGGTGCTGATCTGGGAAAGAGATGGCAACAGGATGAACTAAGAACTCAAGATGCAGTGTGATGTTTCTGGGTAATGATCTATTGGAAACCTTGAGTACTGCATTAATGTGGATTTTACTTTGACATGAGCCACCTACTTAAACAATACAACAGACCAAGTACACCCCTTCATGGTAACAGTGTTCATCGATAACAGATGCTGCTTTCACATGGATAATGAGTACTGCCATACTGCAAAACACTGAGAAACACAAAACATTTGAGAAACACAACAAAGAGTTCCAGGTGTTTCTTGGTCTTCAAATTCCCCAGATCCCAATCTGATTAAGCATCTGCTAAATGTGCTGGACAAACTAGTCAAAATCCATAGAGGTCCTATCTCATAACTTACTGTTATACATTTATATTCAAGTAAAGTATTGATTTTAATATAGATTAAAATATTTATGTAGTATTTTCTTCCAGTTTTGAAAAATCTTGGTTGCAGAAGTGGACAGTAACGAAGTACATTTACTTGAGTACTGTACTTAAGTACAGTTTTTGGGTATCTGTACTTTACTTGAGTAGTACATTTGAAATACAAAACCGTACTTTTCACTTCACTACATTTCTATCAAAGTTCTCATTACTTGTTACCTTCAGTTCTGAAAGTGGGTGTTATTGTCTCACTTTTCTGAAATGTAATTGGTTTTTAGCAGATGACAGCCTATCAGAAATCACCAGTCGTGTTACATCACATCTGTACACTGTAACATTGCAATGCCAGTATTTCTTAAACACAGTCAATCAGTGGTGGGAGAATGGACAGAGACAGTGATTCTTCATTCCTGCATCCATGGCCATGTTCAAGTTTATGGAAAAGATAAGAAATTCATAGTGTTTTAAGTGTGTGCCATTCCAGCTGCATTTACAGTTGTCAACTTTGTTCAAATATATAGTACATACATATACCTTTTGTGTAGGTGTGTGTACAATTAATTGTGTTTCATTCTGTAACATTCTACCTTAATCTTTATGCTACATCTTCTACAAGCAAGTTACATGCATTAGGTATTGTAATTGTGGTAGCAATAAATCAACAGTGCAGTGAAATATGTATATTTAATTCGTAAGTATTTTTGAAAGCAAGTACTTAAGTACTTTAACTTAAGTGAAATTTTACTGTATGACTTTCACTTGTATTGGAGTAACATTTGACTAGTGGTATCTATACTTTTGTTTAAGTAATGAAGTTAGGTACTTTGTCTGCCTCTACTTGGTTGTGGAGTTTAAACGTTTTCTAACTTTATACCCAGTCACACTTTTTTGCGAGTACAGGGAGTGAGACCTTGGACTCTTGGCCGTGTATTGGGAATATATGCTGTCCTCTATGTCTGTTGACTGGGTGGTATGACTGGACAGAATCAGGGTAATGGTATCTTGTTTCCCCTGTGGCCACACTCCAACAGTAATGTCTGTTAACGACTAACAAAAAGCTTAAAACACACAACACTCTGGCTCTGGCTTAGTGGTGCATAACTCCATGAGGAGATCAGGCCCAGGACAGGAGACTAAAAATACTGCAGCAAATCCTCAGGATTAGCAGCTCTGAGTAAAGCAGGGAAAGAAGTCAAAAACAAGGACATGAATGAGTGTGAATGGGCTAATCACACCTGCTCTATTACTGCTGCTTTAGGAACCTGATCTTTATCTCTGAACACTTTGTTTACCTATCCATCTATCCATTGTCTTCTTTTTTTTCATCTCCTTTTCTCACTTTCTTCTCCATGTTTTTCCTTTTCTTTCTCTCTCTCTCACTATCCACCTCTTCCTTCTTTCCACATCTTCATTTTTTATCTCTCCCTCCCATCCTTTTTTCTTTCTCTGCACATTTTCATTCCATCCTCCTCACTTTTCTTACCCTGTCTCCCCCCCACCTCACCACTGGCACATTTTTCTCTCTGTCCATCAGCTTCTTTCAATCCCTCTTTTCCGATCTCTCTTTTTTTCATTCAGCTTTTTCATCTCTCCTCTTTCTATTTTCTTTTCCCTCATGTCTTTCTCCTTGTCTATCTGTTTTACATATTTCTACACATCATTGTTCTCCCTCTCTCTCTCTTTTTTCTTTGGTTCTGTCACCTTCTTCTGTTCAAAAAACATCCCCTTCCTCTGTTTCCTGTCTTGTAATCTCGTTCTCTTCTTTTTGTCTTTTTTTCTTCATTTTTCTGTCTTGCTCTATATATCTGCATTTCTCTCTTGTTCTCTGTTCTGTACACGTCAGACTCTCTCTCTCTATCTCTCTCTATCTCTATCTCTATCTATCTATCTTTCTCTCTCTCTCTCTCCGTATCTCTTTCTCTGTCCTCATATCTAGAGGCCTCTTTTTTCTTCCTGTCCTTCTGGCCTCTCTTCAGCGGATTCTCTCTCTACCTGAACCTGACATTCATTGCTGATGTGTTTCTGTAGGATAATGACTCTCCTTGGCCCGCGGCACTTTTCCTCCTCAGCCTTCCAAATCCACTTGAATCTCATCCCACCAGGTCAGATTCACAGCTGGAGACATTTCCATAGCAGTTCCTTTATACTTTCATATTACCTAGGGGTGTAAATCTCTGATCCCTCAGGAAAAGATTCAGTGCATCATGAAATGTGAAATTCCACCACAATTTAAGTGACCTATTTTAGTATCATTCTAAATTTTTCTCTAAACATATATACTGAATCAATGTACATGTCTGGAAGAACTAGTAACATGGAGGCGGAAGTTGTGTAATAAAACAATGTACCAGGATGTTTATATTTGTTTTTGAAATCTGTCTGAGCATATCGTTGACACTAAAGACATATTACTGTAGCATGATTTATTGTAGCATTGATTTGAATATGATTATTTAGACATTTATTCAGCAAAATTGGATTAATAGGCTACTTTAGAACTACATTTGAAAATACAAAATGCACAAAAGGCCAGGAGAAGCTACAGGTGCTCCTGGTCAAATTATATGTTTTATTAATTAAGATTGTATTGTATTTATTTTTTGTTGCATATATGTACCTGAATATATTTCACTCTGAATATGTATTTTGACCAGATTTTACACAGTGGTGTAATATAAGCAATAATCTAATCAATTAATAATAGTCCAAAATAATACACTTCTTTTTTCATGCTCTTTTCTACATGTTTCTACACATTTCTGTGGTCCATAGTTGGCACATCTGTACTACACATAAGCAGCCTTTTTATCCAACTGTTTACTTTAATCATGCATCAATGATACGCATATCATGCCTGGTCTGGCTTGGACCAGGCAAGATACTAGCGCAGGACTGGGTTACTAGGTACCTAACAAGCTAGCTAGCTACCTGTCTTACGTGAATCCTAAGTGCCACGATTATTGTCTCTGTTGTGTTATTTGTGGGTTGTTTGAGTGTGTGGGTAGAAATACCAGCCAAACTCCCGAATCCTTGCGTGGTCACCATTTGAGTTCAGGTGAAGCTTCCCTGAACGACAAGAAATCCTTATCGATGCTCTGGGTCATGAGTGTAGGTCTGTGATAATGAGTATTAACAGTGCGTGTGTGTTGCCACACTCTTCCCACTCCCACAGGTGTGAACTCAGTGCCAGCCTGGTGTGAGAACTCCATGAAGCGTGGAGTTGCTGGGTACAAGCAAAGTGCTGACTACTTACTTGTACCCAGAATTATGAAATTTTATCAGGGGGAAGAGCATTCTCATATGGCCCCCAAGCTCTGGAATGCTATTCCAAACAATATTCGGGACTCAGACACAGTCTCAGTTTTGAAAAAAGGCTGAAAACATACTTGTTTAGTCAGGCTTTTTGTATTTAATTTTTCCTGTTAGATGTAAGGTGTAGAGCCGGGAGGCGGTGGGCACAGAGAATTCAAGTAGTCCCAGAATACACATAATTCCTGGCCAAATTCAAGGCAGCCTTTGATTACCCTGACCATGGGAGGACAAGCAGCTTGCGACTACTCTAGCTGCGACAAGGGGTGAATTCTGCAGCAGATTACGTAGTGGAATTCAGAATACTCCCAGCCGAGAGTGGGTGGAATGAGCAGGCACTAATAGCAGTATTTAGAAAAGGGTTGAGTCTAGCCTGCAGAGATGAGGGGCTCACTCTAGACCAGCTCATCACCCTCAGTATCAAGCTGGACCAACATAAAAGAGCCAAGACTCCAGTGGCAAGTGGAAGGGGGTCAAGACAGCTGCTCGGGTGGCAACAGTGGCTGCTCCCATTCAAGAATCGGGCCCACAAGAACCGATGGAACTAGGGAACCAGTTGACATCGCAGGAGCGGAGGAGATGGAGAAAGGAAGGGCTGTGTCTGTACTGTGGAGGAAAAGGACATTTAGTGGCATCCTGCCCCATCCTCCACCCCAAGGACATGCCTTCCTCACTGACACTCTCTTCGACCTCTTCCATTAGTCTATGCAAAATTTAACTTTTGCTAACCATTCTTTTTCTGTTTCTGCCCTTATAGATCCAGGGTCAGCTGGCAGCTTTGTGTCCAGAACGATGGTGGTTTCATTTGAACTCCCGGTGGAGGAGTTGCCAGAACTCATCCCAGTGCGTGCCCTAGATGGGTACTTAATTGCTGGCAGAGTAGTGGGTTGGCAAACCAAATCATTAAAGATCAGGATAGATCCAGGAAATTCAGAAACTATACCTCTTTATGTGTTAGAACATGAAGAGTTATCTGATCCTGGGTCTACCCTGGTTAAAAGCCCACAATCCTCAGCTAGATTGGGGTATGGCTAAGGTGATAGAGTGGGATCCCGACTGTACCTCTCATTGTGCCACCACTTATTTGGGGACCACTTCTAATGAGAGCCCGCTGTCTGAACAGCCAAGTTCAAATTCCCCTGCCATACCAGGACCTAGCTGAGGTGTTTAGCGCATCTAGGGCTGCCCATCTCCCTCCACACTGACCCTGGGACTGTGCGATAGACCTCCTTCCAGGGAAAGAGCTGCTTCACTCGTGATGAATGGAAGACTGCATTTAGTACCACCTCCGGCCATTATCATTATTTGGTAATGCCATATGGCCTGGCAAACATGCGGTCCTTTATAAATTGCACCATATACAGGTGTTTTCCAGTCCCTGAAGAACCAGAAAGGAACGAGTCCATTATTCCACCCGCGCTCCCATAAGCTGGGATTTCGATGTAGAAAATGAGAGACAGAATTTCAAGGGGGCTGTTCCCCTTATATGTCCCGAAAACAAAAAATATGTTCCTGAATGGGCGCATAGCATACCTGCTACAGGGCATCCGGGAATCTATCGAACTGTGAAGATTATGAGTCAGAAGTACTGGTGGCCTTTGTTACAGACAGACATGGAGAAGACCATTAGATCTTGTTCCGTGTGCGCCACGGGTGGTGGTGGCCTAGTGGTAGGATACTTGCCTCTGGACCAAGAGGTCATGGGTTCAAATCCTACCTTCAGCACAC
>JBBJLS010069987.1:0-12376 GCA_037577275.1 Bryconaethiops microstoma
AGTATTACTTGTAGTTTCCATCAGAAACCTGGTTTGACTCAATCAGTCCTTCATTAAATTAAATCAGGAGCTGCTGAGGCTGGAGGAACCGAGGAGGAATCGGGAACAGAACCTGTGTTCTCCTCACCAGCTCGCAATACATCAACTACTTTTTACAAACAAAAACTTGATACTTTTTTACTGCTTTCTTGTTTGTTTGAATTTATTCTAAGACTCTGGATTGGTGTAAATGTTGCAAAACAGTGCTGTAAAAGCCTGTTATCCAATAAGTGCTGATCTTCACTCCACTAAAACACCATCAATTTAAATATGGTATAACTGCATCAAAGCTCAGCTTTAACAGGGTTCTATGAGCTGTGCTTACACTGGCTTCCATAAACATATTCATAAACATATTCATAATCAAGCAGGCTTTGCTGTCAGTGAAATTGAAGTACATAAACAAATGACACCATAGTACAGTGAGAGGCATTACACGCTTTTAACAGCTAAAAAATACCGAATTGCAGTACAAGTAAATAAACATGTTCATTGCACAAGTATTGTACACATACATCTCCGGAACAAAATAAGAGAGCACCACAAAAATGCTCAGTTTCTCAGGTTTTATCTTTTATAGATGCAAGTATTGAACTGAACAGTTTTGCCTTAGATTTTAAGAACTGCTGACAATATTTATCCTAATTTCCAAATAAAAATAATGTTCTTTAAAGCATCATTTTAAAGGAGAAATGATGCAGTGTTTACAGAACTTGAATAATTCAAAGAAAACAGATCTCTTGTTCACTCAAACAAAATGGCAATAATTACCTTTGACGTATTTCTAGTAGTGTTTTACCATCCAAATGGTCACACTGTGAGAGGAGAGTGTCGATGACAGCAGTGTTTTTATACTTTTCCTCATTAAATAAGGTGTGATTCAGGTGATCACTGATCAGTCCCTCATAAAGCAGAATGAGGTGCTTGTGTCGGAATTCAACAGACACTGGTATGGAATGGCTGTCACACTCACAGAGATGTTGATTTGAAAATAAACTGCAGTGGACTCTTATTTTTTCCGGAGCTGTATATCCTAGACCAGTTCACACTACTGTCAATACCTGGTCAGTAATGGACATGTCCGGCGTGATCAGTGAGACTGTCTGCGTTAGTTCAGTCACAATTGTCGTCTTGATGATGCAGTTTCGCTTCACCTCTGGGGGTGTCTGCTTCTCTTCTGCAAATCAAAACAACCACAGGTTAAGGACACTTTCACACCACATTGAACTGTATACACACTACACTATGTAGGAAAGTATAAAGTAAGTATACTATACGTACGAAGTATTCTTGGAGACGTATTTAGTAAGTATAAAGTGGCCCTTTATAGTCACGTGTGAACGGACTGCAGCACAACACACAGTGTGAACAATGTGAAATTTTTCTCTGCATTTAACCCATTCAACAAGTGAAGCAGTGGGCTGCCACCAACGAGGGGTGCCTGGGGAGCAGTGTGCGGGGATGGGACCTTGCTCAAAGGTACCTCAGTGATGACACTAGCAAAGTTGGGATTCGAACCCACAACCTTCAGAGTGCAGAGGTGACTCCCTAACCACTAGACCACCAGCTGCCCCTTACACTGTCCTGGCCTAGCGGGTAGGATACTTGCCTCTGGACCAAGAGGTCATGGGTTCATATCTTTCAGCACCACCACTGGGTTCCTGAGCAAGACCCTTAACCCCAAGTTGCTCCAGGGAGACTGCCCCCTGCAGTTAGGGAATGGAAGTCGCTTTGGATAAAAGCGTCTGCTAAATGCCGTAAATGTAAATGTAAATGCATATGGTTTAGGATGTCCAACAATCTTATATATATGTAATGGTGTGGTGTCTAAATTCTCTGACCATATACTGTATTTGAACATGTTACATAATTCATTTCAAACGTCATGGGTAGAATTAAACCCATTGTGACAAAGTGAACTCAGCACTAACATCATTATAACTCTAATAAATATTATAAATCAAATCTTACAGAAAATCTAATCTTACAGCATCATTGTATTAGCATTACTGTATTACTGCGCTAATCATTAACCAGTGCTACTAACAAAGTGAAATCTTCTTTCATTTAATGCTGCAAATCAACACTTTATGATAACCAAAGTTTTATGGCTGTAATATCTCTGCATTATTTTATGGTGTTACAGCTGCCCACATGTGCCTATTCTTGTTAGGGTTAGGGTTAGGGTTAGGGCTAAAATAATTGACTGATTACTGTTATTGTTAATAATAATAGTAATAGTAATAATAGGTCTCACTTATATAGCACCTTTCACAATCTCGCTTAGCAATGCATTAGGAGATTTAAAATGAAGTTGCTGTTCACAGTGGAAGGTTTTAGAGGAGACTTGAAGGAGGAAACGCATGCACAGGTTCGAAGAGACGGAAAACACAGTTTACACAGTTTAGTTGCTATAGCACTGAAGGATCCGCTGCCCGTAGAGGAGAGTCTAGTGTAATAACTGTAAGTAGACAGACGCTGGAGGACCTGAGGGTGGATGTAAGAACGGTGGAGCTCCCTAATGTATGTTGGGGCCAGCCCATATAGAGCTTTGTAGTAAAAAGTTTAAATTTACTGGACAGTAGGAGCTGTACTTTCTCACTAGCCAAATGCAGGAGCTAGTGAAGGACGCAAGACTTTCCTGATTAGACCAGTTATACCAACAGAATACATTTTTATTTATAAAATATAGTTTTCTCCAGAGGTACACACACTGACTGAAAATTAAAATGTAAATTTTTTATTTTCAGTCAGTGTGTCATTTCAGTCATTTTTGTCTTTACAGACGTGGTTCCACTGCCACTTTACTAGAGATGGGTATCGAGAGCCAGTACTGAAAATGGCCATTACTGAAATATGGATAAGCTACAGGACAAAGCGTGCTGCTATCGGTGTTCATGCAGTGTTTATGCATTCTAACATAGTGGCCATTTTCAAATTGTTGATGCTGCATTGGATCAGTGGGGGGCTACATTGCTACACATTTGCCCCTCCCTCATTATATACACAGGCAGCAATTTACACATTTTCTCTGTACCCATAGCTGGTCAGCTGAGATGTCATGTGTGTGTTTCTTCAGTGAAGCTAGGAAGCTAATGTAGGTAACAAGTAGTGGACATTGTATACCTTACCAGTTAGTGTTGTGTAAACTGGCTGACAGAATCACACACTTGCCTTAAACCTGTTTGCTTTGCTTACTGTTTTTCTTTAGGTCAAAGACCCTGCATTGGCCGTAAAGGAACTGGAGCGTGTGCTGAAGGTGCCTTTATCTGGTTTTGTTCCTGAGACCCGATCATTGAGACAGAACCAACAACTTCCTATGGACCGACTCACGCGCTACCTTTACAGCGCTATTCAGCTTCCCCAAGAAGGTACATTGAGGTTCGGGGCTGGAGTTGTCATTGTTATGCTGCTAAACATTTGTTTTCAATCTTCTCTACTGTTCTATACTCTTTTAGAACCAACCACAGTCCGAGAATTCAGCCACAGTCCCTCTAGTTCCACATACCTCCTGAGCTGCGGAGGACGCCAGCTTGTCCTGAAGAAGAGACCAGATCCTGAAGCTCTGAGGAAAGAACACAGGTTTGGCCTGATTCATATGATTTGTTCTTATTATTCATACACATAGTTGATGCCATTAAAGATTTTGTATGGTGTGAAAGTGTTTTGTGTGCTTTTTTTCAATGTTTCTTCTTCTGTAGACTTCTCAAAACACTTAAAGAAGTTGACGTTCCTGTGCCAGATGTTATTGCCCTGTGTGAAGAGCCCAGGTAAGAGCACACTCACCTGGGGACTCAAATATCTCTATGTTTAAGCCTTTGTTGATCTGAGTTCTCTCTAAAATAGGTTAGAGTAATTTTTAATTTAAAAGAATAATTTGGAATGAACCTTAAGTTGGTTAAAGCGGTTAAAATGCAGCGACACCGCAGTGACGTTTACAATGTTACTATGTTGTATATCAAAAAACATTGCAAATTGTAAATATTTGACACATCAGTTAGCTCTGCTGTGAATACTGGCATGACCCAGTATGTTAATATGTGTGTATCATCTGAAACATCATTATCACTGTATTATCTGGTCCATTACTTTTGATCCATTGAAATGTTTACCGCTGAAAAAGTCACCTGGTCATTTGGTACAACAGTTCTTATGGTTTTTACCAAACTTTTTTTGGCAGTGTCCTGGGCACCCCATTTTACCTGAGATCTTACTGCCAAGGTCGGGTATTTAGTGACCCCTCTCTACCTGGACTGGATGCTGATGTGAAGAAATGCGTGTATGAGGCCGTGATCCGTACACTCTGTAAGATACACAAAGTTCACCTAAAAGCTGCAGGCCTAGAGGATCTTGGAGGGCCAGGTAGGACATTAGTGATTAGTAGAAAGTACATTCAAGATTCTGAAAAGTCTTTTAAGATTATTTATGTATTTGTCACACACATAGTTGTACAAGTACAACATGTAGTAAAATGTAACCTCCGTGTTCCATTTCACTACATTTCACACATGTAGTAAAATGTAACCTCCGTGTTCCATTTCACTACATTTCACTCTGTGTTACAAACTGTGCAATAAAGTTATCAAATAATTAAAATTAAATTTTAAAAAAATTGGAAAGGCAATAAAATATACAGAGAAAAAGAATATTCCAACTAAACACATATTACAAACATCACAGACAGAAGCAAGATATAGGAATAGTATGTTTCAAGCTCAGTTTATTAAATTGTCCTATTCAATAAAGGTGTTGCACTCCAGTGGAAGGCGGGACCTGTGTGATGGGAAATGGGATATGGTACAACTTGCATGCATAGCACCACCTTCAGGATAAAGTGTGACATTGCAGTACCTTATCCAAGGATTATGTCCAGCTGCTACTTTCTGTAGTTGTATTCCACAACTACTGCATAAAGGATTAAGGCTGTGAAGGATATTCTGGTAGCGTCCTTGAAAATCACCAGTTGTTGGCTGTATGCAAAGTATCCTTAGGATTGTAACATATTGGTCTAGAAATAAAGCCCTCCTGTACATCAGACTAGCTGGAATGCAGCCTGGATCTCACAAATGAAACTCATGTTGAATTGTGTAATTCAGGTTTTATGGAACTTGAAGTGAAGAGGTGGGTTCAGCAATACAAGGCCAATGAGAGCTGGCATATTCCAGCCACGGACAGACTGACAGAATGGCTCCTCTCCCATCTTCCGCAACAGCAGAGAACCACACTGCTGCATGGAAACTTCAGGTTAGATATGCACTCATCATTTTCTGGGTAGAAACCTGTTCACCTCAGCCTTACAGCCTTTTATCATCCCACTCAAACTGCAAACCAACCATGACATAGTGGAAAAAGCACATGGTTTGTCAGGAAAAAAAAGCACATGGTTTGTTCAGAAACTTGGCTATAAAAGCTGTCAAATACTCTTTGACCATTAAAACCATCCCCCTGATATCAGTCTGGCAGGAACAACTGATTATGCTCAATGGCAAATCTGACTTTGCGCTTCATTTACAGGGTGAACAGCTTGGTGTTTGACTCAGAGAAGCCAGAGGTGACGACAGTGTTGGGATGGGGTCTTTCCACTTTAGGAGACCCACTTATGGATGTGGCTTCCTTTTGTATGTCCCACTACCTGTGTGGTAAACCTACACAACCAGGTAAGAGCACATTCAGGCACATAAAACCCACCTGTGCTGGATTATCTTAAGTGTGTATTTAATTATTCTGTAACAGAATCTATACATCTATATGTATATAGCAGCTCTTGGTGCCTCGTTTTGCCTTTGCCTTTTTAAGACAGGTCCACACTTGCATTAGGGTCTTAAAAGATTGAGAGACTCTTTTTTAACAATGACAGCAGACATTTGCTTTGATGGCAAATAATTTTATTTAGTAATACCTTTCTCTCCATCACTGAACATTTGTAGTGTCTCAAGAATGGTAATGACACCATTATACTGTATCCCCATCAGATTCAGAACAAATTGCTTTTACCACATCCATTTTACATACACAAAACAAATACATTATTTTATAAATAATAAGAAACTGAGCAAATATTCATATTTTGTAATGCTAAAGAGAATTAGTATGCTCGCTGGTGACTGGAATGTGCACCATCTACCATTTAAAACCAGGGTAGACCCCAAAAAATGTCTTTGGGTGGTCAGATTTGAGAATTTATTACCAGAAGTGTCCTGAAAAATTTCCTTTTAAAATTCATATCACTAATAAGTTGGTGTGGTTTTCATAGGAGACAGTCTTGGTTCGGTGGGCATTCCCAGCACAGAGGACATGTTTGAGCTGTACAGTAAAACAGCGGGCTTAGAGAGTATCCCAAACTGGAAGTTCTACATGGCCTTTTGCTTTTTCCGTCAGGCTGCCATCTTACAGACAAATAGTGCAAGCTTCGCCAAGGGTAACGTATTTAAACAGCTCCGATCATCTTCATCTTACTTTATAGTAATGAATTAATTCCGAAAATAACAACCATCTGATGTGAAGCCTTATAGAGCTTTTGGCCTCTGCTCCTGTTTGGTTTGACAATTTCTGCATTTGTCAAAAGTAAACATCCATTCAGAATGTTTTTAATGCACACAAACATGAGCTCTTTGTGGTTTCAGTGTAACCTATTAAAGAATAACCAGCCTTATTTTGAGAGTAAAGAAGCAGACAAACAAGTGTTCTATTCTTTTATTTATTGTTCATTTAAACATAACACTGAAAAGCAGTACTTGGAGCTTTTAAAGAATGTAACATTACATAGGTTGTGTATGTGGAACGCATGTAGTCTTGTATTTCCAGTATATGTCTTAATCACATTTATTATAATTTCTTATTCTTCAAGGCACTGCAGGTTCACAGCACATAGAGGACTTGGCAGAACTGGCCTGGGACTTTGCCACTAGGGAAGGCTTCCGCATCTTCAATGCTATGCCCAGAGCAGCTGGCTTCTAAAAAGTAAAAGGACAATATATGATCCTTTTACAGTTCTATTGTGATGCTGTCTACTATAATCAAAGACTGGGAAATTTTGTGCACTGAGATAAAAGTCTGCTTTGCTGGGTCACACTGTGGATTAAAGACCAGAAATAATTGTAATTAAAGCTGATACATACATACAAAGCAGTGTGCACACATACAGTACTATGCAAAAGTATTAGACTGTTTACTACTGTTCATCTTGTCAGTGTTTCCTGCTAGTAAAACACTATATAACAGTAGAATTAATACAAATAAACCTAAATACAGTAATTATGACAATTTGGCTCCTGAATTCTTGGCGATCTCTAACTATTGCATTAACGGGTTTAATGCCATTCCCAGCACACCTCATTTAAAGTAATAAAGTATTGATTACCTGAACTAGATAAATAGCTGAACTAAAACATAGAAAGGCTTATGCGCAGTACTGTACTTACTGACGGACAGGAAGCCCTAAAACACTTTATTTTCATATTGTATGCACTTACATTTCAATGTTTAGCACCTACACTACCAGTCAGAAGTTTTTGCACACCACAGGTTTTACCACTTTTAATAAACTGCAGATTTTCATTTTTGTTGATCATTGAAGCATTGTTGAGTGAACAATTATAAATGACAATATGTCAAATAAAACAAATTTCCTTTATAAGATGAAAGAATCTGTAACAGTGTTCTTCAACTTTAAATGCTCTCATTTCATTAAGTATCTAACACTTGTCTGGTGATCCACATTATAATTATAATTGCAGCTCTGGAAAAAAATGAGATTTATTTTTAAAATCATTATCTCTATGTGTATGACAACCATTCCATACCAGTGTCTGTTAAATTCATACACAAACACCTCATTCTGCTTAATGAGGTACTGATTATTGATCACCTGAGGAAAAGTACAAAATCCACTGCTGTAATCAACATAATGGCATAACATTTTGTTTAAGTGAACAACAGATTTGTTTTCTTTGAATTATTAAGTTCTGTAAACACTGCATCATTTCTCTTATTTTGATGTTATGCCATTTCCTTTAAAATTATGCTTAAAAGAACAATATTTTTATTTGGAAATAATGAGAAATATTGTCAGCAGTTCTTAAAAATTAAAGGCAAAGCTGTTCGGTTCAACACTTGCACCTATAGAAGATAAAACCTGAGAAACTGAACATTTTTGCCGTGGTCTCTTATTTTTTCCAGAGCTGTATATTCGGTGGTTTTTTGCAGGTCAGTAGCAAATAAGGTGGCCTAGTGGTTAAGGATCTTCACCCTGTGATTGGAAGGTTGTGGGTTGAATCCCAGGACTGTCAGTGGCACCACTGAGATAACCTTGAGCAAGGTACTGGCCACATACGGATGCTGCATCATTGGCTGCCCGCTGCTTCACTCGGGTGAATGGGTTAAATGCAGAAGACTCAAGCTATTTTCTCTGGGGACAATATATTATATCAAATAAATAAATAAATGAATGAATGAATGATGTTTTCTGGCTAATAAAGGTACTCAAATGGTGAACATACTGTACATTTATTTGTTAGCAAAGAATATTGAGTGTATTTTATGAGTAAAATGCAAATGTAGAAAAGCTTGGTTATATGTTTCTGGGAGTAACATTAAGACCTGTTTAAGTTATGACCTGTTGGTGCAAGCAGCCTTTGATGGATATTTCACAAAGCAGGCTTTTTATTTTCAAGAGTGTTGCTCCTTTCATGTTGCACAAGTTTGACTCTTGACTTAAATTATCTGGCTAACTGACATTCTGCTTCTCCCAAGAGCTTCTCCTAAAATACTCATGTTTTAAATCTTTTGTTTACACTGTTATTGTTTGTAAAATGGAATCAAGTAAGAAAGAAAGTTTCTTTCTTGTGGCCAGTGGTGGACCCTGTGAGTGCATGAGTGTGAAAGGATACAGTGATGATCAGGATAATCTCACAGGAAGATGATTCATTCAACCGTCATGCAACATCTTGCTCTTTCGTCTGTTCAGGCTACTGAAATGATTTTCTATTTTTAAATTGAATTAAAATATGTGATAAATTAAATTAATGTAAAATATTGGCTGTAAGGATGGTGGAGAGGTGGGGAGGACAATGCCTGAGGTCTTTTCATGCCAAGTGCAAGTTTTACAGACCAATAAAAGCCCAAACGTGTTGAAAAAACAATTACATTCAATTAATAGTTTCCCTATTCATGAGCCTTTTTAATTTGCCCGTTTTTCTTGTAATTATTCTGATATATCGTTTATAAAGCAGTCCATATTTGGTAAGAATAATACTATTTAGCTATTAATATTCAAGGTAATATTTTTATTCCACAGTTCTTAGCCTGTGTCTGATATACGTTTTATTGCCAATATGAGTGAATTTTCATATTTTCACATTCATTTTGCCATTACTATGTGTTATTCTATATTTAAAAAATGGTAAAACTCTGTACTGTTTAACCAGCGATTTTAAAAATGTTAGGATATTAGGAATGTGTATATGGAGATTAATGATGCCGTGCTCTTATAAGGTGGGGTAGCTATCAATTTGTGTTTAATCTTTTGAAAAGCCTTCCATGAAGAGTGAAAACTGTTATAGCTGCAAAGGGGGGAACAACTCCATATTAAAGTCTATGGAATTGAATGTAGTCTTTAAAGTAGGTGTAATGATCAGGCGTCCCAATACTTTTGTCTATATAGTGTACATATACTAAAGCATAGAGGTGTGCAGTTTGGGCCGCTGACTCTCCACTGCGCATGCGCTCCTGCGCTCCTCCGCTCCTCCCCCTGAGGGAGAAAGATGCTGTACGTGGCAGAGTCAGGACGTGACATTTCGGTTTGAGGACTTTTTTTTTTAACGAGTGTTTCGTTGGGTCTCCGCGGTGGCTTCATCCTGCAGGACCTCCAGACCCTGAGCGCCATGTGGGCCGTGTTCCTGGCCGTGCTGCTGCCCCGCGTCTTCTGTGTGTACCAGCCGGACCTGGAGAAGCTTCAGGGACTCGCCAAGGCTAAGGTGGAGGTGAGGAGAAGAGATTTAGTCTGTCTAATGTCTCTGCACACACCTGGACCCTCCTGTCAAACAGTCCTCCATCATAAACCACGTCGGGGACAATGAAGAGGGCTGTGACGTAGGATGTGACGTCACACACAAAAATGTGTATTTAGTGTAAAAGTTTTCAGAGGACCCTGGCCACCCCCCTGTATCCAGCACTGTGGGGACTCCAGCGAGTTCAGCTGAGTTCAGTGGAGTTCTGCTTTCTTAGCTTTAAATAGAAACCAGTCATCGCTGTGATGAAACCAGTGATGAATAATTGTGATGATTAATTAGGGTGGTGGTGCATCTTTACTGATGCTGGACGCTGGCATTGTTTTCCCAGAAAAAAACAGGCCCTTATGTCAGTGCTGGGAAGTACAAGTGTGAAATGAGATCTACCAAGCAGTGGCAGCCATTCAGAACCTGATCTGGGATTTTTTCTAGGTCTTTGTTCTCAACAATGCGTTTAGGTGGGCCCTGGGGGGGTCTCTGTCCTAAATACACTAAGATCCGAAAGACTCTAGGTTCAGCTCTGCAGTTAAAGGCCCTAATATTTGGTTTACGTTTAATTGACCTTTTTTCCAATTTTCTCTTTGCCATCACAGTTTTGTTTTCAAATTGTTTAATTACTTATTTAAAAAATGTCATTTTTCAAAGTAAATGTGGTAATTTATCCCAACTTGCCAACTTATGTATTGAATATGTGAATGAATGGAGATGAATGATGCCATGCTCATATTAGGGAGGTTGTAATCAGTTTTTGTTTAATCACTTTTGGAAACTATTATATGGTCATTATAAACAATATTTCTTTCTTTAGAACAATGCAGCTCTAAGCAAACTAGGGAAACTGATCACTATCACCCACCTACTCTAATAATGCAAATGTGCATCATAAATTTGTTGATAATTTGAATTTGATAGGTCGAACTCACTTTAAACACTATGTACTGGCCACGTAGACACAGCTTGAGCTCCACCTGTGTTGTGTTTTTGCCAAATTGGAGAAAATACATCATTCCAGCCTTGTTTATTGAAAAGAGAATGCACTGAGCTGTTTTTGCTGTTTTCAAATGTTTCTAAACTGGGGTTCAGGTCATTAAGACTCTTATGAATCAAATCCTGTGTGTAATCTGATTATTGAAGAAAGTACCTGAATAGGCCCTAAAATAAAGCAGAAACAATCAAGGAAATGACAATACAAGTAGGTAATGCTAGGCTTCAAAGCTTTCCGGTTTGTTTTATGTTGTCTGAATCAACAAGCAAGTTGTAAACTACTAAAATAACTCTCCAAACAGAACAGGACACTTCATACATGATCAGTGATTTTTTGCCCAGTAAAGAGGGTTTTTCACTTTGTCCGATTTACTACCAAATTGAATGTCAGAGACCATTAATGTACAGACTAAAGACAAATAAAGAAAAAAACAAAGGGTGGTTCACCATAAGCTGCCGAAACAGATTCACTGCACCTTAGCATCGATTCTCTCTGAAACTGAACTGGACTTTCAGAACACTAGTCTTCCAAAAGAAATTCCCTCAAATGTGTTTTAATGATGGTGAAGACCAATCCAAAATCTCCCACAGGTGGTCAGTGTGCTGATTTCAAAAGCAGTAGCGTGTGTTTTACATTTTTAAACTTATCGGCGACTTCTCAGACCCTGTGGATCAGTCTCGAAGTGAACACTTCTATCATTACGTCATAGGATATTATTGTTTCCCATTAAGACCCAAACCATGCCACAACATACCGTTGCCACCAGACCCTCTCCTTACTGTTCTCTTGGTGTATGCCACACATGCATTCGCCACTTGAGGAGAATATAATGAAGGATGATTCATCTCACTGTCTCTTCTTTCTTGTAGATAAGTTTACTCAACTGAATGGATTATTCTTGCTTTTCCCTAGATCTAAAGGCAGAGGTCACTTTAAAAAGTCACACATGAACACACCACAGTACAGCGCAATGTGTGAACAATGGAAAATTCTTTCTCTTCACCCGAGTGAAGCAGTGGGCAGTTGCTGATTCAATGCCTGGGGAGCAGTGTGTGGGGACGGTACCTTGCTCAAGTGTCCCTCAGTGGTGCCAGTGGCAGTCCTGGGATTCGAACCCACGGCCTTCCGATCACAGGGGCAACTCCTTAACCACCAGGCCACAAGCTTTAGGCTCTGTTCCTTAGAAACAATGGCCACTTGACCTGTTCATTTTATACATCTTTGAGTGTCAGGATTAGTGATCAACCGATATTGATTTTTTATTACCAATACCGATACCAATTATTTGCATGTTTATGTGCCCGATAACCGATATTCAGAACCGATATTTATTTACTATTATACT
>JBBJLS010069988.1:0-12376 GCA_037577275.1 Bryconaethiops microstoma
CACACACACACACACACACACACACACACACACACACACACACACACACACACACACACACACACACACATACAAGATACTCATTCAGCATGTGTTTGGTTGGATCCATGCTTTGAATGTATCCCTGGGCGCATTACTATTCAGGGCTCTTAGCCACGTAACTTGCCATCTAACTAACCACTTCCCGACTTCATCTTCTGCTCCAAGGCAGCACGACAAATTCCCAGGATCAGATCAACTCTTACTAGGACTGGAACAACAATCTGTTCCAACTTCAACATAATGTTCCTAAACCAGTTAAAATGGTTAGTCGCATTTCTTTTGCTCTGCCTGTATGTTCAAGGTTCAAGGTTACTTTGTTGTCATCAGCAACTGTGAACACGCACGTAGTGAGACGAGACGACGTTCGTCCATGGACCACGGTGGATGTATCACAAAAATAACAGAAAAACATTATTGTGCAATTTTGTATATTATTATTATTATTAAAGTAGGTAAAAATATCTCGTTCTGTTTGTTAAAATGGGCCAGTGAAACAGTGGCTGCTCTGTGATTGGGCCCTGTGGGCCTGAGCCCACCCATTTTTGTCATCCAGAATGAACCGCAACACGATTATGAGAAACCGCTCCCTTAAAATATGCCATTTTGGCACCAAACAGTGCAAATCCTAGCTTAACCAACAACCACATGCATTCACAGGTTGGCACAATGGCAAACTGGATATTCCGACAGAAAGTATTGCCACTACCAGCAGCATTGTTCGAACTGGAAATGAATGAATATAATAAATAATAAATCTAATATAATTCATGTCAGCTGTGTACTGGCGCCAATTCTGCTTTTCTCCGTTCTGAGTCACCAGGCACTCTTTCAGCCATTCAGCTGCAGTTTTCGGGTGGATCTCATGTCTTTTGAGTCTGAGTTTATTAAAAACCGCAGCAGTGTGAGGATCTCAGCATTTTGGAGATACATTGAATGCATATGGACCAAAAACAGAATGGGAACCTTACTTATCTTGCTTATACGAGGGACATTCAAAACGTTTCCGCACTTTTATACTTTGTTGGAAACGGCTGGAAGAGTAATTGGGTTTGTCGGAGAGTGTCATGTGACGCTGGGTAAATCGCTTTGTAAAGGACGGTGACTACGTAGAAAAATGATGAAATCTTCAATAAACAGAGTTAAAAAGTGCTGAAACGTTTTGAATGTCCCTCATATTATAATTTCAATTGAAAAATCTGAATTGTAGCCTCAGACTGGGCAAAAGTAAAGTAAATATATTGTTTATTATATTTTATTTGTTCATGTGTATGACTATGTGCATGGAGTGCAATAATCTACCTCGTCCAATGTTCTTATCAGGTGCTAAACATTATCATAATGCACAATTTCTTATTATGTGCAATAGTCTTACCATGCAAAGTATCACTACTTATGTCAATATTACTTACGTATTATATTACTATACTGCTGATCTCTACCAAGTGCAATAACGTACTCCCACTTACCAGCTGTGTCGTTAGATTTCACTTCACTGTAAGTTACTAATCTATAGTATTTGTACCCCAGCATTTGTGTATATCGTATAGTGTATATCATATTGAGGTTTATTCTATAGATTTATTTAGACCTCATATTTTATATTGATCTTGTCTCAGTGTCTCTGCGTGTGCAGTCATAACGTAAGCGATTTCCACCGGGATCAGTAAAGTTTTCTGAATCTGCTTCTGATTTTTAACGGCGAGTTAAGAGGGGCTAATGTGTGGACAAAGGACAAAAGTGGGCGACAGCTGCTTATTCTTGGACTACAAACATGAACACACACACACACACACACACACACACACACCCACACACACACACATAGACACAGGGGAACTGAACTGCTCAGCCATGGCCATGGAAAGGTATGGAATAGCCACTGCACGGCGTCTCTTTTCTTAACAGGTTGGAACAGCCTTCTTTGCTCTTGCTATCATCTGTGTCAGGACTCCTGGACGAGACGGAGCTTTTGATATAATGTCAAAGGTCACGGGTGGATATAGAAGCATGTCCACCCCTCGTCTGGGGTCACTTAGCACAAACAAGGGAGATCACTGGACAGCATGTCTGCTTTAGAGTCCGTGTGCAATACCCCCTTTCACACGTCCTGTATGGATTCAGACTGTTCCTCTTTCTCGATTCCATGTCTGTTCTTTTCTGTTGCTGCAGAAAGGGCTTCTGCAACTACAGGGCCTAATCAACATGGCCATAGTGGGGCCTGTCATAGTGTCTCCCCTCCAAACCCCTTCACAAACCTGCCCTGCCCAAGTGAAGCTGAAACAAGCATTTCTTAATGGATATTTGTATGAAACATTAAGAAGAGGGGAAATGCATTTCTATTGTGAGATTACCTGTGCAGTTTCTCATTGGAAACACATCATACAGCCACTTTAAACAAATACAAAGACTGTTGTGGTCCAATTTTAATCATTTGGGTGAGCTGTGTGCTAAAATATTTCAGTATGTTTAATTAGATATTTTTTATATGGCCAGGGGTTGACATAATTTTTTTGCTCCAGTACTCTAATGAGTACTCTAATTTAAAAAAAACCCCACCTCACCATGGGCGCTGGAACCACTATAGCCCTTTTATTTTATTTTATATGAATTTGAATTGTGAAAAAAAACGTGAATTTGCCCCCAAATAGGCTCCCAAAACACTTTTTAAAGCTTAATATATTAATTTAATTTTAAACTCAGTTTAACATATCCGTACTGTACCAGACACCCAGGAAACACTCGAGAGGAAACACGCTCCATGCGGGAAAACTGTTCTGATGCGGGAATGCTGGACTGAATCTTCCAGAGATGCGTCACAGGGCAGCAGCCACTATACGGTTGCTTTGTTCTCTTGACAGTACTAAAAAAATGTATACAATTTTATATATTATATGGCAATTTAGCTGAATTTACGTTAATATTTATGTTACAAAATGAGTCAATTGTATTTTTCTTAATGCTTTTGCTGTAAAATGCATGAAAAGTTATATATCGCCAAGAAAAAAGCAACAACAAAAAATAAAAGCAAAAAAAAGCTCGGTTAGTTCGGTTCTAAGAAAAAATCCATTATAGCATTTTTCATGCTATAACATTAAAAATGCCTCAGGTGCCCCTGAACCTCACTATCCATGTCATTCTCTTTGCCAGCTTCATGTTTATCAAAACCCAGGAGGCTAAAATGTTTAGCCCCCGTATACTACACACTTTTAGTCATTTTAAAACGTAATTATTGTTTTTCTTTTGAAGGTTTTCCTTACCTGAGTAGGGGTAATTAGAGATCCAGTATGAAGTGACTCAAATTAGGTATGCTTTCGCGCCGTGAAGACTGAAAACTTATGTGAACCCTTGGATAAGACTATGTTAAACTTTTTGTATCTAGCTGCAGTTGCTAAACATGATTGCATTTGTGGGCGGAGCCTAGATAGAGTCAGTAGCGGTGATATAATAGAGTTGTATGTAGTGAGAAAAAGTACATATTCAGAGAACACACTTCTATACATTTAATACACAATTACTGTAATGTTTTGGGAAGAAACATAATGTGGCCTGTGCAAAAGTGATGGCACATATGCTAAACCTTTAGATTTCATTTATGCTGTTGTTAATCACGTACATTTATTTTCAGACTGTGGCATGTTATACTGCTCTTTTCTGTCTTGCGCTAATATGTCTGTTGTTTTGCTTCTGTTTGTGGCTATTTTGAGATTCGCTCTTTTTCACTCTAAAGCTTCTCGCTCCAGCTGTCCTTACACAAACGGCGCGACCGGAGCCAGAGTGCGTGTACGGATCACTGCTCGGCACATGATCCGCGCACACGCTCTCAACCTCTCTTTTGAAAAATTCAGGCCTTATTCTGGGCCTCTAGAACACAACACAACACAAGCGCTGAACAGAGCTTAACATTAACCACAAATATAAATTCTTTTTAGTTAGTAAGCACAGCCTTCTTATGAGGGTGGATGTTGGCTCTGACGTTTGATGAGCTTTTTTGCTGAATTACAAAGGAAACACTGGTGCAAATGGTTCCGAAGCAGGGCTCTTTTTTTAAATGCTGCCAACACGTTGTTTAATTACAGGCCGCTGCAGAGTGAAACCTTATATTATATATGAAAGGGGGGGAAAAAATTGGCTATCTAGAGCTGTTCGACATCTGGCTGCTGGTTCCAACATATGGTCCTCATGCAGAAAACCATTGAGGGAAGAAAAAAAAATGATGGAACTCCAGCTCAGGTTCTTAAAGTGCCTTACAATGTCTGTCAGTGATCCAAACCCTGTTCACTTGAGCTTTGGGTTTGGAGCCGTTTTTCTGACCCCTCTTTCATGCCACAGCTAGAGCCTTTATTGGCTGTTATTATGGCACGGCCCGTTTTTTTAGTCCGAGGTGTTGAAAACTCGTTGGGCTCTTTGTCACAAGCACCCACTATATTGGACCGCTAAACACAACTGAAAGGCTGCTGAGCATCAAATATCCCCAACGAAGTCAATGCTCTTTTAAAAGCTGTCATATTTCAGAACTTTTTTGTTACTGCTTCTTGCATTTCTGCTGGCTCGTAGCCTCGTCTTGCTTAATGGATTGTCAGTGATGCAGTAAGACTTTGGCTTTGTTCCCTCTAACTCATTCAAATCTGCCCTCAGAGCAGTTACGGTGCATGCATTTCAGTGTTGCAGTTATGACCCAGGCATGTCCTTGTTGGCTGTAATGAAATGTATCAGCATGTGGAATTGGAGATTTCTGTGTGCAATTGCTGTACAAAAGGAGCACCATACAGGCTTTATTGTCGGACACACCATGATCTGGACTTTAGATTGTTGTTATTGATTTGGTTAATCAGAATTACAATGAAAAACACCTATAGTGTGATGTAAATTCTTATTCAAGTGTTTGCTTGCTTGTAATTGGAAAACAATTTTTTTTTTAGCCTTGTTAGTTTATCCAGGAGGAGGTGGGGGGTGCTGGTAGTCATATACCGGGTTGACTAAACTGAACGTGAATTTGAAACTAACATCACTATTATTTCATATGAGCACATACTTTGGCTAGAAATGTGCACTAACCAACGTGGAAGACACAGGTAAGGCTTTTACTGAGGAAATACCAAGCTTTATTTCTTTTATTTCTTTTATTTGTGCTATACAAATGAAAACTTTGTAACTTTATAACCATAACTTCACATGGGATCCGCAGAAACACCAGATCTGCCCCTGAGTGCTGCAGTAGGATCCTAAACTCCGTGCTGACATGGAACTGTATCTTACAAATCCATTTGCTAGTTCGACAGCAGTACTGAACGAGATGATTTAATGGAAACGTGTGTTACAGTGCTGACTGACAGTCAACTCTCACTAACCCTGACTCCGTTGAGTACTGGGGTTAAAAGTCAGCAGCTGCTTGCTCTGTCTGACTAACAGCTCTGACTAAAGTTGGCCCACGTGACCCATTTTAGAACAATTTCGTCTTTACCTTTTAACTGGTACTTAAAAAAGCACTGAAGAGCAAATGGTACACAGGGATTATTATTTCTAAAATAGTCTGTTTTTTTTAAAAAATGTGGACAATTCAATCAACTGGATCACTGTCTGGAGTGCATTTGGATTAAAACCTACCTACCCTCTTGGCCTGAACCATAGATATAATGTCACATGTCACAACTAACCTTTTTCATTAACAAAAGCAGTATTGTTGGATTGACCCTCTGGTTCACTGGTGCTCCATTTAAAAAAAACTATCGTTACAAACATCTCTATTAAATATGAAGCACAAATGCAGTACAAAATACTTTCATGCCAAATAGTGTGTTAACCACTGCTGTTAGACTTAATACCAAAAATGTTTTAAACCTGTTGACACATATTATCTAATGTATTATCTTTGTATTTTATTGTAATGGTCTGTGGTGGGCTGGCACCCCGCCCAGGATGAGTCCCTGCTTTCCGCCTGTAGACCCCGGGATAGGCTCCGGGTACCCACGTCCCTAGTAAGGATTGAGCAGTTACAGAAAATGAATGAATGAATAAATGAACTAGTGAATGAATGAATGTAATGGAGCAGGCTGAAGCCCAGCTGCTCCGGAACTGTGCTGTGACTGAAGCTCTCTCGTGCAAATAACGCTTTAAATGGCAGGTTCCACCGAGTGTTCTCCTAATAAAAGTTTTTTCTGGCTGATGCCATGGTGAATTTCTGGAGACCTGTGGGTAAACTTACGAGCTACACACTCAACAAAAGCAATAGCAAAGTGGAAAGCCAAACACTGGCGATGGCAACTGGAAAATGCTTGATTTTCGTGTTCAGTTGTAAATGTACATACATGTCACTGAATTATTTTATTGCAATTGATATGTTGATCAAGTGTATTTTGTCCAACCTATAGCAATAACAATCCACTGTTATTTAAATGAGAAAAGGCTTTCCTTCAGAAGACATGTGTGTCTAATGAACATTCATTTGAATTCTCTGAAAATCAGTTTGAACATATATTCCATAACCTAGTGTATAAATATTTATTCACACATACATTTAACTGCAGCAGTCTTGCTGAACATTGTTTTTTTTTTTTACTGGTTGGAAAATATCTCCAACTAAAATGAGATTGTAATGGGGTGTGTAGATTATTTTTTTCCCCCACCTTTTTGAGATAAAGAGCTTATAAAGCGCTGGGTCAAATGCCTGCTTCATCAAGCTGTTCTGGTGAGCACAGTTAAATGCTTATTATTTTTATGTAATTGCAACAAAATGCAATATTGATAACATACATAACACTGGTCAACACTGACTTAAAAACGTCCTAATCTGTAGCATCTTGGTGTGCTGAACGCTAATATGACCATGAAAAATTTCCATTGGCTCTCGTTTTGAAGATATTTCATATAGTTCATGTTTCACTGTGTAAATTTATCCAGTAGGACCATAACAACATCCTAATTAAGCCTAGAATCATGATATAAACAATAATTATTGCAGATTACAAAATAACTAGAGCCAATTTTGCATTTTGACTGTTATGTTTGTGTTGAGCACATAAAAATGGATAAGAAATGACTCATTTTATTTCAGTAACATGACTTTTGTAAAAAATTTGTTGACCAGTGACCAGTAACGATAGGCTATGGCTGCCAAGCAACACTCCTAAGAATATTCAATGAACCTTCCAAGATTATTCCATAAACTACGTTTTTGAAATTGCATTAAACTTTAAACTTGTGCATGCTTTTTAATAAAGAGATGAAGTTTAAAAAATGAATGTAGAATTCAATTGATGCCTAGAGTTATAGTATTTCACAACATGCCTCAGCCAGTTAGAGTTCTAATCAGAACCTCACTCAACCTTAAGTGGCTTATTGCTTTTAGAAAGCACTGACAGCATACAAAATAAATAAACACCACCAAACATAAATCATATAATCTATTATCAACAGCAATTGGAATAAACAACAGTTACCTATTAACATGACAGGCAACGATAATTCCATGAGCAGCCCAGTGTTTTTACTAAATTAAAATATTAATATAGAATTCAGTTGATGTGTGACCATATGTGTGTGTTCGGAGTATTTCGCAACCGCTATAACATGTCTCGGCCAACCAGAACAACCATCCATATTATATACACTACCAGTCAAAAGTTTGGACACACCTTCTCATTCAATGTTTTTTCTTTGTTTTTTCTATGCCAAGAGTGTGCAAAGCTGTCATCAGAGCGATAGGTGATGTTTTCAATATTAATCTACAATGTAGCCAGTAATAAAAACAAAGGAAATCGTTGAACGAGAGGGTGTGTCCAAATTTTGGACTGGTAGTGTATATTTCATAACCCTGCTGCTGCTTATGTAGACTGTATCCAGAACTGACATAGGAAATGAGATCTGTCAGTAAAATCTCAATTTAAACTTGTTTTCAGAGGATGTGAGGTCCCCTGTAAATAACTCATCAGATTTAGTTTTAGGAGTCACCCGGGGTGACCCACACATGCGAGCCCGTGGCCCTCGTGCTCCCTGAGAATAGCAGGCAGGGCAGGATGTGAGTCATCATGACTATCAGGCAGAGGGCTGAGGAATGTACTTTCACCCCTGACCTCAGAGGTCACTGCGATCCTATCAGACCCCCACAGAGAGAGAGAGCGACGCCACTAGAGCGGAAGAACGGGGGACGCAGGAAGACTGCAGTTGCTGCTGTGGTACAGAGATAGAGGACAGAGAAAGAGAGCCAGTGTACGTCTGTGTGTGGGCCGTGCTTTAACCTTCTTGCTGCGATGGGAATCCCGATAGTGTGGGAGATTTTTTATAACTTTATTTCAAAAATACATTTTTAATTGATAAACTTCAAACAAAAATGCCTTTCGATGTTATAGTGTATTATACAGTTTGTGGATTTGACCATTTTCAGGACATGTTATGAATTAGCAAAACAGAGTAACCTATAATGTCAAGTACAACAAAACGTTTCTGACTTTGTGAAGTGCATTTCAACAAAAAGTGGTTTAATTCGTTCAAACTGAAACCCACAGAGCAGAGAAGAGCTAATGTTGCTAACAATGAGTGAAACAAGCAGCCGCCAAATAGCGCTATGTAAACAATGTCCTGCTAATTGGTGGACCAAGCTGAAGTTCAAGTTGGCTTTTAATGTCATCCATCCACGTTTCTTATAGTCCCAGGTGCACAAACAGTACAAAAAAACGAACACACACAACAAGACAAAAAGTAAAACAAAATAGTGCAACAAGTATCAGTGCAACAACATTTAGGAGGACAAGCTTATATAGTGTTTTTGGTCTAGCTGGTTTTTAAATATGTAATTTTTCAAATGGAACATATTACCATTACCCGTATGTCATTGCAGTCAGGACAAACTCCTCATATTTTCATATTTTTATATTTACATTTTTGTATATAATATGAAATCAGCAGCCGCTCCTTGAAATGTTTGAAATTGTCATGATCAACAGAAGAGTAGAAAGAGGCCAAAATTATATTTGTGTGAGAGGTTTAAAAGTTTTATTATAAGTTATATTTGAACAGTTTTGCACTAAATTCTTTTTTAAGAACTGTTTGGAGACACAGCCATTCATCCATCTATTCGTCCATATGGATGACCACGCCTTGACTCAGCATCTAAAAAATATGGTATGTTTGTGTGTGTGTGTGTGTGTGTGCATGTGCATATTTGGGTGTGTGTGTGTATGTTTGTGTGTGTGTATGCGTATGTTTGTGTGTATGTGTGTGTGTGTGTATGTATGTGTGCGTATGTGTGTGCATGTGTATGTTTGTGTGTGTGTGTGTGTGTATGTGTATATTTGTGTGTGTGTATGTTTGTGTGTGAATGCATATGTTTGTGTGTATGTATGTTTATAAGTTTGTGTGTTTGTGTGTGTGTGTGTGTATGTGTATGTATGTGTGTGTATGTGTGTGCATGTATGTGTATGTTTGTGTGTGTGTGTGTGTATGTGTATATTTGTGTGTGTGTGTGTATGTTTGTGTGTGTATATGTTTGTGTGTATGTATGTATATATGTTTGTGTGTATGTGTGTGTGTATGTTTGTGTGTGTGTGTGTGTGTGTGCATGTATGTGTATGTTTGTGTGTGTGTGTGTATGTGTATATTTGTGTGTGTGTGTATGTTTGTGTGTGTATGCGTATGTTTGTGTGTATGTATGTTTATGTTTGTGTGTTTGTGTGTGTGTGTATGTATGTGTGTATGTGTGTGCATGTATGTGTATGTTTGTGTGTGTGTGTGTGTATATATTTGTGTGTGTGTATTTTTGTGTGTATGTGTGTGTGCATGTATGTGTATGTTTATGTGTGTGTGTGTATGTGTATATTTGTGTGTGTGTGTTTGTGTGTGTATGCGTATGTTTGTATGTATGTATGTTTATATGTTTGTGTTTGTGTGTGTGTGTGTGTGTGTGTATGTATGTGTATGTTTGTGTGTGTGTGTGTCTGTGTCTGTTTGTGTGTGTGTGTGTTTGTGTGTGTATGTATGCTTCTGTGTGTGTATGTGTATGTTTGTGTATGTGTGTGTGTGTGTGTGTGTGTGTATGTGTGTGTTCACTGAATAATCTCTCGCCCATCAGTCATCAATAAATACCAGCTTAATTATTTCACTCCAATTTTTCACCGGATGATGTGTGCTTCAGTAAAAGTGCTTTTTCAGTAAAAGCCATTGTAGCTGCGTTAAATCTGATCTTTTGTCCCCCTAATCTGTGAGAACGAGACCAACACTTGGCAAATTAGAAGCCTTGGCAGCATCATGCATAACTGAACACTGCAACTCAACAGCCTCTTCAGCAGTTTTGTATCGATGCTTGACCCTTGCTTTGTGGGTCACCAGTCTTTTTGTGCCAAAAAGTAGAAGTGATATAATCGAAAGGATTTTGTCAACGCTTGTATAATCCTCTTCTAATCCTAGCCAGTGAAAGCCTGCCGGTCCTGCGTGAAACGCCTTCTTGGATGCTGTTTCATTTCTTCTCACTTGAAACAAGTAGAGAAATCCTGTTCAAAGTGTGGATTCTAAACTTTCACTTGAACACATTTGGGAGTCGAATGCTTCCAGTTTGATAAACTATTTAAATTGTGCTGTCAAAAAGAATATTTTCATACCTTACACACACATATTGTACCTTGCTTTCTTTTATATTTGCATTTTTTGCCTCTATTTTGGTTCTACGTGACCTAAGAACACTAAACAAAGCTCAGCATGATGTCTGACACCTTGAGCATCAACACAAACTGAGGGAACTTACATATAAGGAACTGTTTTGCCATATGATGATGATTTACCATTTGTGCCACCCGTATTCTAAGGGTTAGGGTTAGGGTTAGGGTTAGGGTTAGGGTTACAACTGGAACATATTGTCATTACTTATGATGCTTCTTGGATGCTGTTTAGTTTCTTCTCACTCTGGGTGAATTGATACAAGCAGAGAAATCCTGTGGATTCTAAACTTTCAGTTGAACACATTTGTGAGTCGAAGAGGTATTTCACACTTCTTTGCATTTTTGCCTCATTTGATATATGTTTTTGCTAACATAGACAGGATATCATGGCTTGTATTTACTTCTATATGTCATTATAAGCCATTTATAACAAGATCTATGTAAAATACTTACCACCAATTATTATGACTTATAGAAGGCCTACAGTGTCTAGTCCTACATTCTGCGATGGGAAACAGTTAGAGAATTTGGAGCCTGAGGTCCAGTCATATATGCACCAAAAATGACTTGTCTCAAAGTGATGCAACATGGGAAATGAGGCACACTTTAGTTGACCAATTCAGAGATACGAGGTTTTGTTGCCTTTCATGCACAGAAGCAGTCCAAGCTCTGAATTCTTTTGCATATCAATACCGCTGGTTCTGAATGCCTCCAGTCAGCTGCCATACGGGATAGGATCTCAGCTTTCAGGGTCTGGCAAAAAGAAGGGGGAGCACAAAGAGAACTTTACAGAGGAAATCCCTCAAAGACATTCCCATAATCCGTATCATCGGAGACAGAGAGGGTGAGAGAAAGGGTTTGTGAGAAACGCTGCTGAGGATGTAGACTAAGGCCTGATGGTGCTGCTGATGTTTTTTTCCTTTGATACGTATTCAATATTATATCAAATCTAAACCAAAGCAAACCAGGACCTTTACACTCTTCAAAATAAAGGTCCCAGAAATCAAGGTCCAAATCCCCCCCCAAGAATCTACCAGTATGAACAAATATACAAATAAGAAACAAATTTGCTAGGTTACAACAGACAACCACCCACTGCTGGACAAAAAAGTCAATAATAAATGTAAAGATAAACGTAATCATAATCACAACTAAACTGAACAGACTCCTGTTTTTATTGCTGCCAGTTCGAGTATCATGATGTAGCCGCTCACAGTGTTTGGTTTGTCCATGTGATGCTGCCAAACCCCAGCAGAAACAAATGCTCGGCTGTGGGTCCAATCGGTACGAAACACTGTGCTGTCTCTCTTTCATTATTTGCAATTGTTTCAAAAGGTGGAAAACTATTATGCAATATGGGTGAGTTACCCTCTGATTGCACAGCGTATTAAGACTCATTAAATGAGCTAACCCAAACCTGAGTCTCTGTCAAGCTGTGATTGGCGAGAAGTTAAGGTGTTGGATTCGAAATCCAATGGGGTTTCCCTGAACAGGTTTGAATCCTGCTCGCAGCGACGCTATAATGCATCATGGAGAACACAGTGAGACATATTTGTCACTACTGAGACTCCAGTGAAGGGTGTAAGTCACGCTCCTGGAGACAGTTATTAGATTCAATTCAATTTTATTTATATAGCGCTTTTTACAACCAGGTTGTCACAAAGCAGCTTTACAAAGTCCAGGTCCGA
>JBBJLS010069989.1:0-12375 GCA_037577275.1 Bryconaethiops microstoma
GTGGCCAGTCAAGTTCTTCCACACTGAACTCCTCCAGCACGTCTTTATGGAGCTGCTTTGTGTACTGAGACACAGTCGTGCTGGAATAGAAAAGGTTTTTCCACAAACTGGGTCCACAGAGTTGTAAGCATGGCGTTGTACAAAATGTCTTGGTCTGCTGAAGCATTAATATTGCCCTTCACTGGAAGTAAGGGAGCACCTGAAGTAAGAGGTTTGTCCCAATACTTTTGGCCATATAGTGTATGAGTGGAAAAATATTTTATTCATTGGAAATACAATTCTCCCTATATCAATTTATTTAAGTTTCACTATTATGTTGGATTTTTGAGCATTTTTTGTTGCTGTATAAAATTATAACGAAGTGCATTGTTTGGTTTTTGTATTGAAAACAATAATATATTTAAGACATTTAACTACACAAACAAACGCAATTAAATTTGAATAACAAATTAATCAGACTAGGTACCAGGTAGTGTACAGTACCCTTAAGTTGCACAGGGGAAACCCATAGGAGGAAAGTTTTCCATGTGTAGGCTGTAGAATGGAAAAGTAGCCAGGAACCTTTGTTTGCTGGTAAATCCCAGTATTTGCTGGACCTTTGTAGTGCAGTGCAGTGCTTTTATTAGGAGTGCTTTTAGAGAGCAGGGTCAGTTAAAGGTCTGGTGTAATTCATTGTGTATGATCATTATTGCTTCCAGGTTCCAAAAAGGCTCAGACCTTTCAGTTCTTTGTCTCTGGGCTTTATAATTGAGGAATCTCATCTTTCTGGGCAAACAGGCGTAAAAAGAGGCGGCTATTAATTATGCACAGGTGCAGATTACCTGCTCACCTGTCAGCACTCCAGCTGATGCTCAACCACGCCCCTGCTGCCACATCCCCCCAGCACTCAGTTCAGGCTTAGAAACCTGAAGCCACCCCGTCCACACATGAGAGGACCTCCACCACCGCCATCTGTGGAACACCTCAAAGGGTTTGGGAGTTTGATTACAACCAGCCCGTGCATTAAAAACGGTCAATTATTAGTGTGGATGTGTTATTATTCTTTTAATAGATGGAATTTGCCTCTTTTCCTACTAGTTTTTAAAATACCGTCATGTTTCCAATGCCAAAATGTCCATTTATGTCCGGTTTAGTGCATGTGTATTCAAATGTTTGATCAGTTGATCAGGGGCCGATTACTGATCATTTAAACGTTTGATTTTTGTGGTCAAATCGCCTCTGTAACGTATGGCCAGAGAGCGCAGACGGGCGAGAAATGAAATTTTCTGATTCTGATTCTAAAGAATTTTAGTGGCTTTCAACCATGTCTATTAAATGCAGCAGAACAAGTTAAATATGAGATTCTAAGAAATCCAACCTTACATTGAAGCAAAAATCTAAATCTCACCCTGACCTTTCACCCACTATTATATTTTTTAAATAATTCATCATTCTCTTTTTAAATGATGTTAAAGTGGATGCAGATAATTCTATAGAGGTCACTCCAATTGAGTGTGGCCCATAAGTCTCACTGATTGACCTCTAAGTGCACCAGATTGTGTACGTGAAAGGTAAATGTTAGAAATGTGAAAAGTGAGCTACTTTGAAAGCTACCACTAGTGTTGTTCTTGGTCTCAGAAGATCTGTAAATAATATACACCAAGTTGAACTTTCTGTAATTAACACAAGACTGAAACAAACGACCTGGTCTGTAGTCTTACTGACTATTTATTGGGTGATGTGGGTAGAGTGCCATTGATTCAGTATTAAAACAACACTTCAGTAAATTGATGAAATGAACAACAAAATAAAACTGCTGGCAATACAAATCAATGTTTTTCATTGACACTGCTTATCAGGCATCCAAGACACTACCTCTCAAGCAGAGCTTCTGTATTCGGTCTACACAGCATTTGAAGCACATTCCATGTAGTTTTAGATTTCTGTTTATTTTATGTTTTTAAAAATCTACTTTTCACAGTAGATTTAAGATGGTTGCATAATTTGCATGTATTTCTAAATGTATATCTTCAATCTGCAGTTTTAGATTATCTTTTAGAAACATATTTTTTACTTATTGGAAGTTTTTTAATGTATTACAGTAATCCCTCCGTTTTACGCGGATCAGGAGTCGCTGATTCAGTCACACGCGGATTTTTTCTGAGAACCGAACTCTCCACAATACGCGGAAACTGCAAATATTCTCGCAATTTTTTATTTTCCTTTTTTTCATGGCAATATGTATTTTTATGCCTTTTAGTTCTAAATTATTAAAAAATATATATAATTTACTAATAACATAAATAGTAATCCAAATATAAATTCAGCTAATTTTCCAGTTATTGGCTGCTGCGCTCCTGTTTTCGTTTCATTCTTCTAAAAGCCCTGCGGCCTTCTGGCAATGCAGCTCAGCATCTCGGGTGAGAATTACATGCCGACGGCCGCGGTTCGGGGGGCCGTGATTTCATTTTAAATTCGGCTTAATACATTAAATATTAACATAAATTCAGCTGCATTTCCATATAAAATATAATTGCATAAATTATAGTATAAAGATAACACAAAGAAAGCTGCCTTGGGATGGTCAATAATGCTTGTTTTTTCTCTTGTTTTTCGTTTTGTCCTTCTTAAAGCTCTATATTTTTATTACTGTAAATTAAATTAAAAGAGGCTGTTGAGCTCAGTAGCTGTCCAGTGTCTGCTTTAACCGGCAGGTCACTACAATACAACTCGCCGCCGGATGAACTATTAGTAAATAGTAAATTATTGAACTGTAAAAATGATTGGTGATTACTCCTTCTTTTTTATTGTATTTTTATTACTAAAAAATACATTAATTTATTACTGTATTTACCCTGCTTATACAAAAGAAAAGGACAGTGCATACCAAAGAAAACGCCCGTGCATGAAGTACAGTGCAGTCTGTGTTAATATCGGTATTTACATTCTAGCACTGCAGGAGTTCAGTGTAAACTGTGCAGTATGTATTAAACTGAGTTTAAAATGAAATGAAAGTGTTTGGGGGGCATATTTGGGTGCATATTTAGGGTTTACAATATAAAAATAGGCATTTTTAGGCTTTTTTTTTTTTTTTTACCAAAACACAACAACGCAGTTTTTCCACTATACACGGGTGCTCTTGGAACATAACCCCCGTGAAAAGCGGGGGATTACTGTTGTACATAAACTGTTAAAGGTTCAAAATGTTCCAGTCACTCCTTAATCTGTACAGTCCACATAGGGTAACCCAGCAAAGCAGCCCATTTTGAATTTATTGCATTTGTGATGTCACAGAAATCTTTTACATATACCTCCCTATTCAGTCTATAACAGTTTAGCCCCACCCATTTATGTTAAAATTATAAGTAGTGTTTCAACCCAGAATGCATTTTGAATGAGGCACATTACAAGTGTGACAATTTTAAAGCACAGTAATTAAAACGTATAAGTACAATTACATTACATTTAACATATACATTTAATTCTGCGGAATAAAGGAAGGTGGGATTATAATCATTTAAAAATCAATTATACATATGAAGTAATTATGCATGACACATTACATAAATATTACCCATATAAAATCATATATGTGCTTATATACATTTAATTCTGTGGAATAAAGGCAGGTGGGAAAATGGTCATTTAAAATGTAATTATGACTTGTTTTAGTATATAAAATCACATATGTGCTGACCTTTGGGGACCTTTGGGGAGTAAAAAAAAAAATATATATAATAACATTAAAAGTGTAGGCTATGGACCTTTACATGGTTAGACCTCATCCTGTGCAGTCTGGTCCCAGTATTGTAAAATGTAATACCTTTCTTGCTGGAAGACCAAATTAAACTATTTAGACTATTTAACTGCTGAGTTGATGTAGATATGATCTGTTTGAGGAACATTACACTTTGCAGAATTACAGCCTTACAGAAACATCTGTTGTGAGTTGATATAATGCATGTAGCATGTGGTTAAATTTATTGATATCTTTTCCAGTGCTTATATCAGATCCAGTCTATTTTTAAAACCTACACCCTCCCTACTCTTGAGATCTGTCAGTGGTCCCACTGGACTGTTTATACTGCCACAGGTAAGAACAAGGGCTGTCATAGCCATAGGCAACAACTTCCTTGGTGGCTGGCTACTCAGGATTTCTCGTTGATGTGATTGGTTCTGACAGCTGTATTTTGTCCTTGCATATCAGTTGATGGGATTCATTTTAAGCTTCTCTTTATAGAATACTGCTGTCTACACTCTTAAAGGGCCCATGCCCTACATTTTTCTTGTATGTTGTTTGGTATTTTTTCCTTGAGGATATTAGGGTGGTTTTATATGCTAAGACTAGGAAAAAATCATTAACTATTTTCCAACTTCTCTTTATTTTTTGTAACCTATTTTTGTTCCTGAGACTTTGACTGCTCCATGTATAATAACTGTGTTCTGATTGGCTGCCCTGTGTTATTCAATATCAGTCCAGACTGAAATACTCCTTATGACTTCAGCATAAATGGGCGGGGCCAAACAGAGGCTGAATTGGTGAACATATGTAAATACATTGTTTGGTTTTTTTGTTTGTTTGTTTGTTTGTTTGTTTTTGTGACATCACAAGACAGCGCAGACAGTTCTTGGCTTGTTCACTTGCTTCTATAGAAAATACATTTTTAATTGATATAGAGCCTTTGCATCTTGTTAAAGTGCTTTAAAGTTTAAAAAAAGGTTCTGTACAAACATTTCCCAAAAAATATTCTTCCAGGAAGCATCTATTGAAAGCTTCCCAAACTGATTGTTTTATGACGTTGCTCCAAAGGTCACTTTTTGACAGCTTTGTGTTTGAGTGCACATCCTGGTGATAGACTCTGCAAAAGCTTTTTGGGGTGTCCCTCAGGGACTTTTCCAAAGGTGTATAGGAACCGTGCTGTAACTTGCAGCGCACTTTGATTTTTTGGTGTATCTAATTCTGGTAATGATGTTTTTGATGAAGCGCAAGTTTCTCCCCACAGTTTATGGACAGTCGTCGTCCCAAAACCGCATCAAAAGAGTTGAACCAGCAGAAAGTTTTTCTGTCGGAGCTGCTTTTGTTATTGTGGCCTTTAATTATTTCTATTTCTAGTAACTTTTTTTCAAATTTTCTCTGCATTCTTTCAGTGTGAGGAAAACCTAACCCAGATAACTTGTTAGTGATGTCCTGGATCACCTTCACGTTTCTCATAGAGTTAAAGATAAATTCGTTAATGTCATATAAAACTCCCACTGAAATGTATCTTCAGACCAAACAGACAGTCATGCCTGTACTTTGTCGACTTCTAAAACCGGCTGATATGGCTCAGGTAGGAGTCGCTTTATTTGTAATGGAAAAACGTTTGTTTATGTTACAGCATGGTTCCTTGTGCCAGTGGAAAATCGCCAATAGTTCAGCTAAGCTAAATGAATTATTTGTTCCATAAAAAGCCTCCTTGGAGAATGTGGGTGAATGTAGAAACTGCTCTGTGACTCTCCTCTGAGTTTCACCCCTACTTTAATAAAGGTTAATGGGTGGATTACTGAGACCAGGCAGAACATGTTGAAGTGTCACTGTGAGACTAACCTGTGCTCTGTTCACTGTCAGCTCATGTTGTCTGAAGCAGCACCACATGCTGCTGCCCCTGCATTTATTAATCAGACTCTGTGCTGTCATTAGCCTGCACTGTCTGTGTTATTATCCCTTCCGTGTTTAGACACAACAGTTAAATTAAGGCCCTTTTAATGGGGGTGTGGTTTATTTAGCACTGGGTGTTAAGAATGGTTTGTGATTTCTGTCTTCGTTCCTACCTTGGAACCATAAATCATCGTTTCACTTCTATTAACATAATTTATTTAGTCTATACTGTTTTAATACATTGCTGTTTATTGCACTCAGATAAGAACTGCTGGATAAGCAAAGTATAAATGAAGCAATTTATGAAGCTATCATGATAAACAGGGAGTTTATGGATAATAGAGCTAAAAAAAAAACAAACAAAAAAACAGCAAACACATTAAGGGATTAATAAAAATCATCCCATTGCCCCTTGAAGCCCACTTTCTGAGCAGTAGCTCAACAACCGTTTTGCCAAAAATGATTAAGTCTGTATGGCAAGTATGACTCCAGCTATTCACAATTCATTTAAGGAGCCGCATCACCTAGTGAATAACATCAGTGCAAAAATATGGCACTCCACCAGCCAGTGTTTCATGAAATTTCATCCATATGTCTGCATCTGTCATTTCAATCTCATTCAACAAAACAGCCAATCAAAATTTATCAGCCAATATATGTCTGTGTAAAAGCCCATTGTCAATGAAATGTTGTAGATAAGTTTTATTCAGCTTCACACAACGTAGTTATAGGATTTCATTACACCAAACTTCAACTTGTTTTTTGCCATTTATTCATTTTATTAAATCCGTTAAGTGTTGACAAATAGCAACCACTATAGTAGATCAGTAGTTTTAGTCGTGGTTCCTAAGTCCCTCTGTCCTGAGTTTCACCTGCTCCAGCACACTTCACTCTCTGGTTCTCCAAACCCTTTGTGAGTTCAATGACAAACTACTAAATTAGACTGGATTTTTAGCGGTCCATCTAACAGGGTTTGTAAGGGAAGGACATTTTTTGGACAGTAGTTTTTATGAAATATGTTTTTGTAGCTTGTTGTCACCTCTGTTGGTCATCGCTGTACAGATGTTTAGAGGAACCAGTGTGTCATTCCCCCCTGAGGAATCAGAAGCGTAATTAAACCATTTCTCTAGTCCAATTGGAGTAGGAGGAGGGACAGGAGCAAGGACGTGTGTCCAAATCTGCTCCTACACTGATGAGCCCACTGATTTAAAGCTGCAGTCGGTAGATTGAGAAGAAGGTGAGAAGATACGTCCCACGCTCCCACTCCCTCTCCGCTGCACTCCAGGCGTCCCCAAAGCCCCTCCTCCAGAGGAGATTGCCGTGACTTGAATCCTTTGAGATCCAGGGGGAAGGCAAGAGGGGCTGCCTGTAGTGTGTGCATGAACAGTGATTGACACTCTGTCACACACTCCTCTTGGTTTCTGATTGGTTGTTTTGATATGGGTGTGGTGCATTCTTGCAAATGGTACTAGGAGCACTAGGTGGAGCCAGAGGAGCCAAATTTATCACTAATTATCTCTCTCATGTTCTACTGTCAGGACATAGTGACAGTAAGCAAAAATGACATTTATTGTTATACAAATTACCTGCTGCTGCTTTAATGAGCCGAACTCCTGGACAAGCTGTGTGGGAGGTTTTCTAACAACTGGTTTAATGGAGCTTACTTCACATGCGAATTGTGTTTTCAGTTTTACAAGATTTGGAAGCCAAAATATGACTGGTTTGCTCAATCGTATAGTTGCACACACTTTAACAAGCGAGAGTTGAGTCAAACCACAGCAAGCTGCGAGTGTTCTGACAGCTTTTTGTCCTAGCCAGCCCATATTCTTCATTTTTCTTGTATTTGATGTTTTCTTCTGTGGCCTGCAAATAACATTTGTGTGTGAAATTTTACATTGACATTTCAAGCCTCTCTTTATGCTTTAGAATTAACTGAGCTGTTTTTCTTGTATGTAAATCACCTCTGTTTTGATTGGCTGCCTTGTATTTTGGCTCATTCAAATGTTTTACTGGTTAAAATGTACAGAACAGACTGCAACTGAACAAACTCGTAGTGAAATCCTCAAGGAAACTTTCGCTCATTCGCTCCTTACAGATGCGTGGAACCATTAGAAGGCTGGTGTGATACATGTGCTTACCGCGAGACACAAAATGCATAATGTTGAATCATTTTCTTCACTTTTTTACTCAATAACTCTGTTACAGACTGTCTGCAGTAACAACACTCCATATGACTTCAACATGAATAGGTAGTCAGGCTGAGTCAAAAAGTATTCATTCGTTTTACGATTTTCTGTCCTGTTTACTATTTACTGTTTACAGTTGCCATCTTTCACAGCAGTACACTGAACTTTGGTGGTATTTGCTGTGCACTACAATACCTCAGTACAGAAAGTGGGGTGTCTATACTTTTAGCAGTGTTAAAAAATTATACTTTCAGGGGTTTCTTAATACCCCAGCATATCATAATACCTTGATACCGATACCGGTCCGCGGCCCAGTGGTTGAGGGCCTCTGCTTTAAAGGATGACTGTAGCAAGTTCAGTGTTGTAGTTGCACCTGCCAGCTAGAGTTGAGTTAAGGTTTGTGTCCTTAAGGTTTCACAAGGCATTGACAATTTGTTAGTAAAAGGAGAACTGTGGTTCTTATCTGAGGCCTGACATCTTCCAAACACCACAGATCACTTCACAGTGAAAAATGCTCATAAATTTTGACCTTGGCCAGTGGTCTGCTACCGATGTCCCTGGTGTGTTTCTGTTGTGTGTCATTCCTATTTTGGTCAAGTTTATTTATTACTGTCAGGAAGATGTAGCTGGGAGGCTGCTAACAAGATGCCCTGACCTTTCCACGGCATGAGTAAAGCAGGACACTCTTCGGCAGCCTGCTGAGCTGGTAGAGCCAGTGCTTTGCATGTTACCCTACACAAACAGCTGGAGCATCGTCAGGGGGTGAGAACTAAGAGCACAGTGATGAATGAGTAAATGTCATTATAACCAATGTTGGAATTATAGATTATATACCGGTGGACCTTTTTTCATGCACTGATGCACATACACTCATGAACCACTTCTTTAACTAAACCTACCTTGCAGAAAACATCAATATGAAAATATACTGTTTTATACAGAAATGCTTGGAATAAGTTCTCTATGTAAGCAACACAGTTGAGTGAAAAGAGGGAATTAGGGAATACCCTATTAGGGAATACCCTTGCCATGTAGGGGTGTGCGTGGTCTGTAACAACAGTAAGGTAGGTGGCACATGTCAAAGTAGCATCCACAGGAGTGACAGGACCCATGGTTTCCTGGTCGAATATTACTCAGAGCATCACACTGCCTTGGACAGCTTGCCTTCTTCACATCATGGTGACATCTCTTTTACATCCACATGATGTGAAAGATGTGATTGATGAAACCAGACCACATTCTTCCACTGCTCAATGGTCACATTCAAATGTTCACATGCCCATTGTAGATGCCCTTGGTGGGGCACAAGGGTAAGTATGGGCACTCTGATCGGTCTGCAGCTGCTCAACCCCGCACACTGCAAGCTGCAATGCACTGTGTGTTCTGCCACCTTTCTGTCACAGCCAACATGAACTTTTTCAGCAGTTTGTGCTACAGTAGCTCTTCTGCAGTGTGGGAGATGGGCTAGCCTTCACTCCCCTTTGCTCTGGGAGTCTTTGATGTCCATGATCTTGTCGCTGTTACCGGTTGCTCTTCCTTGGACCACTTTTGGTGGATACTAACCAATGCAGTACTTACTGTTTTGGAGATGCTCTGACCTAGTTATCAAGCCATCACTAATTGGCCCCTGTCAAAGTTGCTTAGATCTTTATACTTACTCATTTTTCCTCCAACACTTCAAGAACCAACTGCACCTGCCATTCTTACCCTCGCACTGACATTGACATTGACATACTCCTTTGCCGAGAATGATTCACATTCCAAATAATACCTGTTCGCTGATGGTCCTGGGGTCCTGACCACTGATGAAGAGGGTAAAGGGGAGTAACAAATGGTGCAGAGGAACATATAAACCATCATCTGTAACTGTCATCTACAGTGTGCCCCTCTATGGTCAGTGGAGCTAATAAAGTAGAATAGTGAGTAATAGTGAGATATAGTAAAGTAGGTGTGCCTAATGAAGTGACTCATCTGTGCATAGTCATACTTTGAGGTTCCAGAGTGAAAATGTCAGCAGCATGGATGACTTTTTTCAGGTTATAGCAGAGGACAGCTGACCTATTTGGAAAAAGGTTTAGCCATGAAGATCTGAAATGAGGGGTAGTCACACAAATCTACAGCTGACCTCATTAGTCATGTGAAACCTCAGCCCTGCAGTCATCTATAAATCCTAAATAATATGAAGGCAGCTAGCATAAGTAGTTTCCGTCTTTAGAGTTTTGATGTTTTGTGTTTACTTAAAATGTGAAATAGCTGTTTTGACCGATCATACACCGCCAGACTAGGCTGTCCGTCAGAGAGTTTGACTCCTCTGACAGTATCATATTTGCTGTCTGCTGCCGAGGCAGTAGTGTCCTTTCGTTGGCTCTTACACAACTTGCAACCAGTTCATCAAACCCAGAGTCCCTCCTGTGTTACTATGGCAACAGTGCAGATGGAGAGGCGGTGTTTCCTTGGTGGGGCCGGTCTGTCCAGCTCTACGCATCTGTTTAGGAGGACTTCCTCCCCAGTGTCCTCGACCCATCACTTCCAAATACAGTGTAATAATTCTTTATTAGCCACAATCACAGCAGACGGTGTTGAGGACATAACACCCGTACTGCTGCTCTTTGCGTCTTTCCATATGCTAACTCTTTATCACAGTGAGATTTAATTGTTGCTTCCTCTGTCATTCTGTTATGTGTCTTAACTTTAGCTTTGCATATGACAAAAATTGAAATATACTATGCAATACAATACTGCTTCTATATCTGTTTCTCTCTCTCTCGCGCGCTCTCTCGCGCTCTCTGCTTCTGTCTCTTCTTCTCACTTTGTGTCTCTCTTTCCAGGGTGTTGGCCTCTCAGTCCATGGGCGGTTCCGTGTAGCCACTGAGAAGACGTTGTTTGCCATGCCAGAGACTGCCATTGGTGAGAACCACAGCGATCCACGTTTTTCTGTGTGTCCTGTGAGACCCCAGTGCATTAATAATGCATTTAACCAGACACACATTACAGCCCATCCAGCTGTATCAGCTGGGCCAAGCAGTTTTAGACAAGGAGCCCCAGATCAAAGACTAGGTCCTCTATCAACATGTCCTATTAATCAGACAAACAGTGCTTCAGATTTTCTGAAACTCTAGACAGCAGGATTGTTTTGGGCTGACATCACTACCTGCCTGCCTCTGTTTGTGCTGAACCGTGCTGCTTACCTCAGAGTTTCACTGGATTTTAAAGAACCAACAACCCACGCATGTCTGGGGGTGGCAGGAATGTGAATATGCTAAACTTTATCTTTGAAGAAGAGCTTCATGCAGCGCCCTGAGGGTTAACACAGGGCACAGGGGCCTCCACGGCCGGGAAACACTGAGTTTCTTCTAGATGTGGCGTTTACATCTGGAGTCTGTTACTGACTCAGAAATCTCAGTATCAGTAAAGCAGGTCATCATGATAGTAAATCAGACAGAGATTGAACCAAACATTAGGTTAATTAAAATAAACTATTTAATATTTTTTTAGGAAGATCACACATGGAGTATAACAGTGGTAGTCCAGGTCTTAAACTGATTCTCAGGGACCCTTGGAGGGTCTACCCCAATATGAACCCACGGATGAGCCTAGAAACGTGCCTTAAAAAGCCCATTTCATTGTGGGGTAGGGGAGATGGAGATAATTCAGCACCAGAGTAAAAGAAAGATGAATGTGTGGAGAAAAACAGACCTTCTCATGGTCCAAAGCAAACCCACCTCACCTGTGAAGCATAGTGGAGCGGGATCACTCATCTTGATAATATGACTATGGAAGCATCTTAACTGTTTACACAGTGCTTTACTTTGACCTTGTCAGTACAAAGATTTAAAACATTACTACTAATGCGGCTTTGGCTGCTTAGAGAATCCTCTTATTCAGGGTGGAAAATATTTCTTTTCTTTGATGTATCTTTTATGTAAGTCTGCTGTCTGGAACCTGACACTCTGGTATTGGACACTATACACTACACCATGGGTGGCTTTTTGCTCAGGAATATGTTCAGTGCCCAATTCCCCTGAGCCGGTTCTTAAGTTGGCATTTCGAGCAAAAATACTGCTCAAATCTACTCAGGAACTATTCTAATAATTTTCAAACATGGATTGCTCGCTCGCTCCCCACACCCCCACTTGCTCGGTGCCAGAAGGCGGAGGTTTTTGTCTAAAATTGCCATTAAATAACAAAAGAAGAACAGCTTACAAAGGCATTTTCTCTGTATTTTTTGTGTATGGGCTTGCGCATTTTAGTGCGTAATTACTGCTTATTTGTTGTATGTGTGTGTGTGTGTATATGTATATGTATATATATATGTATATATATATATGTGTATATATATATATATGTATATGTATGTGTATATATATATGTGTGTGTGTATGTGTGTATATATGTGTGTATATATGTATATATATATACATATATATACATGTATATATGTGTATGTGTGTGTGTGTGTGTATATGTATATGTATATATATATGTATATATATGTGTGTGTATATATATATGTATATGTATGTGTATATATATGTATATATATGTGTGTGTATATATATGTGTGTATATGTG
>JBBJLS010069990.1:0-12375 GCA_037577275.1 Bryconaethiops microstoma
CTACTACTACTATTGCAACTTCTATTACTACTGCTACTATTACAACTACTATTACTACTACTGCTACTATTGCAACTTCTATTACTACTGCTACTATTACAACTACTATTACTACTACTACTACTATTACAACTACTATTACTACAACTACTATTGCTACTACTACTACTACTACTACTATTGCTACTACCATTACTACTATTACTACTACTACTACTATTACAACTACTATTACTATTACAACAACTATTACTACTACTGCTACTATTACTACTACTACTACTATTGCAACTTCTATTACTACTGCTACTATTACAACTACTATTACTACTACTGCTACTATTGCAACTACTATTACTACTACTACTACTACTACTACTATTGCTACTACCATTACTACTATTACTACTACTACTACTATTACAACTACTACGTCTATTACTACTACTATTACTATTACAACAACTATTACTACTACTACTACTATTGCAACTTCTATTACTACTACTACTATTACAACTACTATTACTACTACAATAACTACTACTCTTACTATTATTACTACTAGTACTATTACTACTACTATTACTCAAATCACCTACTGATCTTATGAATGGATGGGTCTGTTTTAGTTCTTTGTGGTCTTTCTATATTAATTCTATATAATTACTATATTGTACTATAGTAATTTAAAAAAACTGGAATTTCCTTCTAGTGTATCAAGTGTAATGTTGCTGAGCCCCCCTTTTGATGTGCATCCTCAGTTATACAGTTATTGTTGAAAATGACTATAAATGGTCGGCTGTGATTGATATTTAATGCTTCTGCGTCTGTTGGGTTCCGCAGAATGGCTACGCTCCAATCGAGTTCTTCCTGGAAGGGACGCGAAGCCGAACAGCGAAATCACTGACGCCAAAGACAGGTAATCCGATCCCATCTCTGTAATGCGCTCCGCATGAAGGATGTAAAACATTGCCGGCGTTTTTTCCCCCTTTGCTCCAGCATCCCGTCTCGCCTGGCTTTGTGACAGAGGGCCCTTGCTGACTCCCGCATAATATTACGCAGCGTCAAGTCTTTTGCCCCCTTTTCCATTCCGCCTCATTTTTTTCCCGCTCCCCTGCAATTAAATGGGAGGTGACAGGGGAAGGCTTTCTCCGCCGCGTGGGCTCCGGCGGCAGCTGCCTGATCCACCGCTGAACGAAATTTCAGCACCGTCTCACAATCGAATCACAGCCGCCGAGTGGCTTGATGGCCCCGTCTTTATTTATGGAGGGGAAGGTTTAAAGTGACGAACGGAGCTCTGTGAAAATCAGTCATCAATCAGAGTCCCCCAAAAAACTAATTAAGATTTATGAACAAACCTCTCGTCCTTCTGAACACCAATATCTGTCAGATACCTGTCAAGCCACCTAATACTCTCCCTCCATGTTCTGTCTTCCTCTCTTCCCTGTCTCTCCCCTCTTGCTTTCTCTCTCTCTCTCTCTCTCTGTCTCTCTGTCTCTTTTTCTCTTCTTTCACTTTCTTTTTGCTTTGTCTCCATCCATCAATTCTTTCTCTCACCATTTTTTGTGCTCTGTCTCTGTCTCTCTCTGTCTCTCTCTCTGTCTCTCTCTCGCTCTGTCTCTCTCTCGCTCTGTCTCTCTCTCTCTGTCTCTCTCTCTCTGTGTCTCCCTCTCTGTCTCTCTCTGTCTCTCTCTCTGTGTGTGTGTCTCTCTGTCTCTGTCTCTCTCTCTGTCTCTCTGTCTCTGTCTCTCTCTCTGTCTCTCTCTCTCTGTCTCTTTCTGTGTGTGTCTCTCTCTGTGTCTCTCTCTGTGTCTCTCTGTCTCTCTCTCTGTCTCTGTCTCTGTCTCAGGTCTGTTAAATATAGTGATGGAGCCGTTTTTTAAGGGTGAGGTGTTTGATGTTAACCTGGTGCCGGTCAGTATCAGCTACGAGAGGATTTTAGAGGAAACTCTGTATGCGAGGGAGCTGCTCGGAGTCCCAAAACCCAAAGAGTCCACATCTGTGAGTAACACACCTCTCCACCCTCACTCCAGCTTTAACCACACAGTTTTTGTGTATTAATTTATTTACCATAAGTTAAATGTTATTATTATTATTATTATTATTATTGTTATTATTTGTTCTCTGTCAGATACATGTCAAACTGCTTAATATTTTCTTTCTCTCTCTCTCCCCCTCAGATGTACTACATACAAATATAGTTATTATTTTTTGTTGTCGGGTTATTATGAAGACGAGCAATCATTTTCTGATGTCTTCTCTATCTCAGGGTCTGTTGAAGGCGAGGCAGATCCTCAGTGAGGATTATGGCAGCATGCATGTGTATTTTGGTCACCCCGTGTCCGTACGCAGTTTGGCCCAGGGACGCACAAACCGCTCTCAGTACAACCTGCTGCCCAGGTAACACAGCCACTACTCTACACTACACTACACTAAACTACACTAAGCTACAGTACTCCTTACTACACTACACTACATTACACTACACAGTTGCTCCTGTGATCAGAAGGCTGCAGGTTCGAATCCCAGTATGGCCAGTGGCACCACTGAGGTACCCTTGAGCACCGTCTCCACACACTGCTCCCCGGGCGCTGTGTTCTTGGCTGCCTGCTGCTTCACTTGGTGAATGGGTTAAATACAGAGAAAGAATTTCACTTTGTCCACACACTGTGCTGTGCTGTGTTTACACTTTACTGTAACACACACCTGAATTATACCTGCTATATAATCATAGCTCCTAGGGAGAGTTGTTATTACTTTGCTCTCCGCTTCCACAGTTTTAACACCATCTGCCAAATGTTAACAGCTGCACTTGTTTCAGTGAGCTACACTGGAGATATAATTCATATAACGGTACACAATACATTAGTTATTGGCCGTAACTCCAAATTCTGAGGACTGATGTTTTTGACATGTATGTCAGTTCTTCTCAATATACAGTGCTGTGCAAAAGTCTCTTAGGCACCTATGCAAATTGTTTAAAACCATTTTCTTGCAGCAAAGTTAACATTAAAATATATGGAAACAAACAAGAATGCGGTCAAAAGTATCAAGATTTGTTTTGTTTGTAAAAATATTTTCTGAGCTAGTAAGGAGAACTCCAGCCGTTGTTTGGATTGTGAAACTCCATCAGAAGCTTCTGATTTAATTTAAAGAAGAACTGATTGAGTCAAACCAGGTTTCTGATGAAAATTACAAGAAGACTGAACTTCCACAAGAAACACACTGATATACTGAACATAACATCACTATTTACTGTAGAATGTTATTTGTATTTTTTCTTTTTTTGTTTTATTTTGTATATTTAGTTATATTAATGAAAAACAAACTCTCACTGCTCATCTAAACAGTTTTTTAATATTATTTTCAAAGACCTTTGCACAGTACTGTCGGTCATAAATTTTGATTAATGTACTAGAACTGTTTTTTTTTTTCTTTCCCCTGTCAGGCACATTCCCCAGAAGCCAACTGTGGACACTCAGGCATTTGTGAACGATGTTGCCTTCCGTTTGGTGCGTCTGCAGGAGGAGAGCATGGTGCTGAAGCCGTGGGTTCTGGTGGCCATGCTGCTGATGCAGAACCCAGACGGGATGGACCTGTCCTCACTGACCGAACAAGTGGACTGGCTGCGGCGCCTCGCTCAGGCCTTTGGGGCGTTTCTAGACTGGCCAGGTAGGTAATGTGTCATTGCTGTTGTTAGTTTGCTGCTCATTGATTTATCCACAGGTCTCCATAGGCCAGCACTCTCTACTACTGGATTACTGCAGTGTGTTTTGTTTGTAAATGTGTCATGGTCCCTCTGGGTAGAAAAAGTTTGAATGTTACCAGAACAACAGAATCCGACTCTATCTCCCCTCTTCCTCTCCCTACATAAAGATTTCAGCACATAGAACTCTGCTCTGGTTACTTAAGGAATTTTTGTAAATTCACACAATAACTGGAGTCATTGAACAGAAATCTGGAACCAAACCTGCGTTCTCTTAACCAGCTCACGAAATAGCAGCTTCTGTTTAGAAAAAAATCTTGAATCTTTTTACTGTTTTATTGCTTGTTTGCATTTATTCTAATGGTCACTTGAAAGAAAGTCACCCACTGTTGATATAAATGGCAAAAACAATTTGCACATGTTCTTTTGCACAGCACTATATGTGTCCCCTCAGTTTGGCCCAACTCTACGCGAGTTCCTGAAGTGTTCCAGTGCAGTTCGGGGCTGTGTTCTTTGATCTGCTTTTTGACCCCTTGGCACTTCCTAGTTTTTTATTATGGATTTGTCTGGTTAAAATTTATTTATTTTTTACTTTAACTGTGTTTGCACAGTAAAACAAACTCCTGCTTTTGGAAATCAAGGGAATTTCATCCTTCAGCGATAACATGCCATTATTCATTATAATTCCACCCTTATGCAGTCAGTCAGACTTGACATGGTTGGTAATTGTCTCAAGCAGTGTGAAGTTTAGACTTGCTTTGTTTTAGGGCTCAATAAATCCAGTTTAGTCAGTTTTCTCTCTCTTTACCTCTCTCTCCCCCTCTTTCTCTCTCTCAGATCGTGAGCCCTGCAGTAAGGTAATCAGCTCCAGTCTGGCTGTGCACAAGAACCTGGTGTGTGTGTTGGGGGAACGTGTGCAGTTGATCGTTGCCCAGCCGGCGGGTGTGGAGTCGACGGCTGAAGAGACAGAGTTTAACCGTGCGGTCAGTGTGCTCTCCTGCGCCTCTTACAGGAATCAGATACTGCACCTTTTTGTGCGACCTGCTCTGCTCGCTGTGGCCATGCAGACTGCTAACTCCACCAGGAAAGGTCAGTGGTGGGTGTGTGTGTTTGTGTTTGTGTTTGTGTTTGTGTTTGTGTTTGTGTTTGTGTTTGTGTGTGTGTGTGTGTGTGTGTGTGTGTGTGTGTGTGTAGTTTACCTATAGTTTACCTTTTTTTTACATAATGCAAAAGATGGTAGGCAAAAATGGAGAGACAAGGTTTTGTTCCAACTGTAACAACATACAGAATTATTCACCACCTTTGAATTTTAATCCTGTTGTGAGCACTGTGTATGTGTGTATATATACTCTACATATGTGTTTATTTACAATCAGCTCCATAATTATTGGCACCCATTGAGAGAACAAGTGGTGGTAAGAAGTGGTGTTCACAGGTCTGAGGACCCATTCGTAGGCCCTCCGTTTAGATTCTGTAACTATTCTAATCAAACATTACAGGAGACGACTTCTTGCTGTTATATTGGCAAAGGATGGTACTAAATACAGGAGGCCAGTAATTATAATATAGGATTTGGTGCATTTTTATATGTTTTAGGAATTCTTCAGGGGTTCTCTTAAAATAAATGTAGTTTTTTTCGCTCATATGTGAGACTGAAGGGCCCACGGTGGCGCAGTGGGTAGGCCTGTTGCCTCACACCTCCAGGGTTGGGTGTTTGAATCCGGGTCCTAGTCTTGTGTGTGTAGAGTTTGCATGTTCTTCTCGTGGTGGTGTGGGTTTCCTCTGGGCTCTCTGGTTCCTCTCACAGTCCAAAGACATGTGAGTCAGGTGCATTGGGGATTCTAAATTGACCGTGGGTGTGAGTGATTGGTCTGTGTATGTGCGCCCTGCCTCGTGCCCGTGGACCCCGGGATAGAATCCTAGGCTCTGGGTACCCACGACTCTAGGATTAAGCAGTTACAGAAAATGAATGAATGAATGAATGTAGCTGAGAACTGGGCTTTAAACACAAAGACAGGTCTTCACAACCACGTTTTAACCATCATCACAAAAGGTGCCTGTATTTGTATATATTGTACCTGGTGTAACAAATCCTCATATCAGTGAAATGGAAACATTAACTGTATGTTAATGTAATGAAATTTCCTTACTTTAATTTTGGACCATTTTCTTGTGATCCATAGCTCATGAAATGTGATGGTACTGTTCTTAAAAAGTTAAAAAGTGCAGAACAGGCAGAAAGAAAACCTGATCTGTGGTTTTGTGACACTGATGATTTAGCAAATACTTACTCCTGTCCTTTTCTGTCTGCCTTGTGGGCACATGCTCACAGAAATGTAGCCTTTGTGTTACTGAGTGACCAAAGGTCAATGACACAGTACCTACTCACAGTAAATGCAATGTTACTCAAGTGACCCTGTCTTCTATTCTCCACAGAATGACTATAAAAGTGTCTTACCTGTCCCATGCCGAACAGCTGTCTACAGATTCATACGAGTACATTGACTGTGGAGCCAACTCTACCATTCCTCATAGTTTTCCACAGCTTCACTGATATACTGAATATCATGGCCATCACCATAAGAAACCAAAGAAAAGATTTATAGCAAATGGCCAAGCTAATTAAAAAAACGAAGTGCTTACAATATGCAATACCTTTGTCAGTTCGTTTTTTATGTAGTCACATGTTCTGCAGGTCATTAAAAGTTAAGGATATTTTTTTTCCTTTCTTAACTGAACTGACTGTTTTTTTTTTTCCAAGAGAAATATTTGCTGAGTGGAAGTGCCTACTGCTTATTGCACACATCCTTGCATTCTGTCTAAATTGTTAAATACTGACTTTTTGCCAAGTTTCTGTTGATTTGCACTTTGCAATAAATTCTGTCTGATTAAATATATGTGATTACTTCTTTTCCACAATTTTTTAAGTGAAAACCCTGGACCAGAAAATATGCTACAGTAACAGAAATAAATAAGGCTGATTCATGTGCATATTATCATTCCCTCATTACTATTCCCATTTTCCAGCACACTCAAAGAATGATTCGGGTTTAAATTACTTTTATTTTTATTTCTCCTCCTCAACAGTATTATTTTCATATGTGATCACTTTCTGATAGGAGAAACAGCTGCTCATACTTTGGGCTGCGGAGCTGCAGGAGGATCCGTAGCCTTCACCATTGCTGGAAATACTGTGTAGACTGAAAAAAAGTGTATAGTATGTAAGTAAAGTGTATAGTAAGGACATTTTCTCAGTGACAATTGAGACTAAAGCACTGGATCTGATGAAATACATAGCTTTAGTTACTTTATGGTGCTTAATCCTTTCAGACCTTGTATCTATTTTACAAGATATCACTTTTTTCTTATGCTTTAATTTTTTTTTTTGTAGTTTGGTACCACCAAAATCCAAAGAGTACTGCATGTTGGTAAGATGATCAAAAAGTGCTATGCTCTGTATAGATGTTTTTTTTGTAAATTAATTTTATGAGAAAACAGGACACAACTGACAGCTGTTTATACTAAGAAGTTATGGTGCAAACCTGCTGTACATGAGTTTAGTGAGAGTAAAAAGGTGTTACAACAGTTTATATGCTTACATGCTCACATACACAGATTAAAATGCACACAAATACATCTGCACAATGTATACAAACACGTTAACAAATAGCCTCCATTCATTTGCGTATGTGAGTATGTGTGTCAAACATTCTGCATCCAAATGCAATGGAATATTGTTAAAGATTCACTTTAAAGTAACCCTAAAACGAAATAGTCATTGTATACATATTTCTTCAACTTAATTATCAGTTGTGTGTATTTACTGTATACTTTTTTTGTAATTTTTTCTATGTTTTTGGATCTGAAAGGGTTAACGAAGACAGCAGATACCTTAGAGGTACTTCACAAAGCAGCGTTTCAAGGACAAGTCAAGGCTGTCCAATAGGAAGATTACTAAAGCTTACTACCCGGAAATTGTGCTTTGTGAAATATTTCTGTTAAATGTGAAGGCATTACAGCCTTTAAGGAAACAACAAACATGGCAAACTCACTGTGTATCTGTTTTCAATCTTGGCGGTGTATTGCGCTTTCTTTTCAGCTTGACGCCGGCTGAGGATCCTTTTGTCAATCACTGGGGATAGTACAACATTGTTATATTTCCTCTTCTCTGGGTGTTGTGAGGCTGCAGACTACAGAGGCTACAGAGATTGTTCAGATACATGATCAAGGATCCAAAGCAGACTGTATTCACTCCCCCCCCCGCCCCTTGGAATTCTCTTATTCCCTTACAACCTGGAATTCAAAAGATATGTTGGGGGCTTTGTATCTTTTAATTTACACAGCACAGCGACCACTTTGCAGATGCAAATAATTTTTTTATTGTGAAACAAACAAGAAATAAGACAAAAAAAGAAAACCTGAGCGTGCATAACTATTCACTCCCTCCCAGAATCAATACTTTGTACAGCCACCTTTTGCAGCGATTACAGCGACAAGTCTCTTTGCGTACATCTCCTCAAGCTTGGCACATAGTGGTGTTTTTGCCCAATTATCGTGGCAAAACTGCTCCAGCTCCTTCAAGTTGGATGTTTAAATCAGCGCAGAGTTTCTCAATTGGATTGAGGTCGGGACTTTGACTGGGCCATTCCAAGACATTTACCTGTTTCTCTTTAAGCCACTGGAGTGTTGCTTTAGCAGTGTGTTTAGGGTCGTTGTCCTTCTGGAAGGTGACCCTCCGTCCCAGTCTCAAATCTCTGGGAGACTCAAACAGATTTCCCTCAAGAATTTCTCTATATAATGGATTTAATGGTGCTCCTTGGGATGTTCAGGGTTTGTAATATTTTTTCATAACCCCACCCTGATCTGTACTTCTCACAACTTTGTCCCTGACCTGTGTGGAGAGTTCCTCTGTCTTCATGCCGTCATTTGCTTTATGGTAGCGCTTACTTAGTGGTGTTGCGCCGGTGTTGACTCTGGGAGCTATCAGAAGAAGTGCATATATACTGAGATCATTTGACACTTAGATTGCTCACACGTGGATCTTATTGAACTAATTAAATGGATTTTGAAGTTAGTGGTTCAAAGTATTAACATCACTTTTCAGTTTGACATTTTTTAGAATTATTTAAAACAAGTTTTTCCCCTTTTAACTTTAACTAGGTCCATCACTTAAAATCAAATTGAAAATCCATTTAAATTCCAGGTTGTAAGGTAGCAAAATAGAGAGAATGCCAATTGCAGGGGGGTGAATACTTTTGCAAGGCACTGTATATGCCACATACATAAACAGTTAAGTGTCAACATGGAGACATCATACATAGTGTTGTACTTGCTATGCATGACATACCCAGAGGTTCACTGGAGCCTGAGGATGTTTCCGGCACTTCATTTAGGCCCTCTTCCTTGGTGTTTTGCTTCTGATTGTCTCCCTACAACACCACCATAGAGCATTATACATATTTTAAGTTGAGTACAAACATGTGGCATGTGTCTTTCAAGAGTGCAGATAAACTATATGGACAAAAGTGTGGAGAGTCCTGACCATTACACCAACAGGGACTTTAATGACATTGCATTCAAATACATAGACTTTAATATGGAGTTGGCCCCCTGTTTGCAGCTATAACAGCTTCCACTCTTTTTGGAAAGCTTTCCACAAGATTTTGGAGTTTCTGTGGTAATTTGTGCCTATTCATTCTGTAGAACATTTATGAGTTCAGGAACTGATGTTGGACGAGAAAGCCTGGCTAACAGTCTTCATTCCAATTCATCCCAGAGGTGCTGGATGGGTGTTGAGGTCAGGGCTCTGTGTGGGCCAGTCAAGTTCTTCCACACTGAACTCAAGCAACTAATGAGGCACTGAAGAAAACCATCATGCTGGAATAGAAAAGAGCCTTCCCCAAACTGTGTGCACAAAGATGGAAGCATGGTGTTTTCCCATATGTCTTGGTATACTGAAGCATTAAGATTGCCCTCCACTGGAAGAAAAAATAATTAAGAGGGGTGCCCCGCTACTTTTGTCCATATAGTGTATAAAAAGTACAAATTAGGATAATAGGGCTGCACTGCAAAGATAAACTTCGCCTTGAGTCCAGAGCAGATGCTCACAGTGAGACATTGCTTAGTTTTGGTGGCCATCCTGCGGTCCAGCACATTCTGCCGGCGGCGGGCCTCCCAGTGCATCGCTGACATCTTACACCACCTGATGAAAGGCCTGAGAGGGAGATGGATTTATGTGACTAGTCAGTGGAACGTAACACGAGTCCCCATTTCCTGACTATTGTAATTCAAGCTCGGATGTTAAGAGGTGTCCATTGTTGGGGCATACATTTTTGAAACCCCCCACTGAACGGATTTATTAGCTGCTTATATATGCGCAGTCTCGTAAAATGCAGTTCTAAACTTTCAAATGGCTCCAGGAAAGTGGACGTTTTCAACTGGTTAAAGAGAACCATTTAAGGTTGAGAAGTGTTAATTCACTTTTAATGGGTCACCAGGCTACCAGCTGTATTCAGTTATTGTAATGGGGGGAAATGCAACACAGCTCCTATAAGAAAATGCATGTCTGACAATTTCAGACTTTTATCTTAAATAAAAAAAAAAACTCTATTGGCACTAAGACGAAAACGCGTTATAATGTATTGAACTTACCAGCATCAGTGCTTTGAAGAGCCCATACACCTCTCTGACTACACTGATCCCACTCTGTAGGAGTTTAAAGGATCACGCGTTTCCTAGCAACACACAACAAAGGGGCCGAAGTGACTGTGACGTCCTAGACTGCGTTATAAAATTAACATCGACAAACGTTTCCGGGATCGTTCGACATTCCAAGCACTCGCATACCAAACTTTTTTCTTTTGACAACGTCATTTACATTACATGGACAAAAGTATTGGGAAAAAAAGTATCTTAATTATTGAATTCTGGAATTCAGCTTCCAACTTTGTGGACCCAGTTTGGGGAAGAACCTTTTTTATTCCAGCATGTCTGTGTCCCAGTGCACAAAGCAAGGTCCATAAGGACATGGTTGGATGAGTTCGATGAGTTCGAAGAGCCCTGACCTCAACCCCCTCCAACATCTTTTGAGATGAACTGGAGCAGAGATGGTGTGCCAGGCCTACTCATCCAACATCAGTTCCTCACCTCATAAATGCTCTACAAAATGAATGGCCACAAATTCCTCCTGAAACCCTCCAAAATCTTGTGGAAAGCCTTCCGAGAAGAGTGAAAGCTGTCATAGCTGCAAAAGGGGGGGCCAACTTCATATTAAAAATCTATATACACACTACCAGTCAAAAGTTTAGATACGCATCTTCTAATTCAATGTTTTTTCTTTGTTTTTATTATTTTCTACATTGTAGATTAATATCGAAAACAAACAAAATGATAAAGGAATATGTGAAATTATGCTGTAAACAAAAAAGAGTTAAACACATGTTTTGTAATAAGGCAATGATGGACTGTTGTTTTCTTTTACTTAGTAAAAAAAACAACAGTCCATCATTACTTAGTAAAAAAAAAAACAGTCCCTCATTACCTTATTAAAAGCGATTCTTGCCATAATGTGGAGTAGAACCGTAGTTGATTAAGATTACTAACTGTGTACCAACCCGACCATCACACCTGATAGTCCCAAACACATTAAGAAGGCAGGAAATTCCACTAATGAACTCTTGATGATGAACACCTGTTAATTAAATACCATTCTAGGTCGTTACCTCATGAATCTGATTGAAAAAATGCCAAGAGTGTGCAAAGCTGTCATCAGAGCAATAGGTGATCTTTTCAATATTAATCTACAATGTAGCCAATAATAAAAACAAAGGAAATCGTTGAATGAGAAGGTGTGTCCAAACTTTTTGACTGGTACTGCAGTTCAAGTTTTATTTACATTCACGGCACTTGGCAGACGCCCTTATCCAGAGCGACTTACAACCATTAGTTAGTTATTAAAATTGTACATGATGTATGCAGGCGACACCAGGTAGAAACTAGGATTAAACCAAAAGCATGACTCCTTCCATGACGAAAGTTATAGGCTGCAATGACCATAAGCCTTATAATCTCTTCACAGTAAGAACTGTTGAGCTGGGGTCTACCTTTTACATAACATAAGTAGTACTCCATAAACTGATGGTCAATCATCACTGGTCAATTATCTTTTTCCTCTGCTGACCTCCTAAAAGATGACAAAGTTAGACTTCTCAAATGAGTTTTGGTGTGTTTTGTAATATTCCCCAGAGTTTATGAAAATGGCATCTGTCTAGATTCGCTTATAGTTTCGCTATCTCAAATCATGTGAGAATTATGGTAAAAATCACAGCCACCAGAGGGAGCCGCGAAAACGTTTTATCCTTTCGCCTGTTTGAGTGTTATGATCTACTGCCCAATCCAAACGAAGGAAGCGGTCTCCTTTCACCCAAACCTGACACAGGAGACGCACGGTAGAACACTGCTAGCCAATCATGACGAAGGAAGAGGCGGGGTTTGCAGGAATATGGGTGGGAAATAAAATAGCTTCTTTAGGCGTTCCATGCACTCGCATACCAAAAACTGAAGATTTAAGTATATGTATAACAAACAAACAAACACACACACACACACACACACACACACACACACACACACACACACACACATATATATATATATATATATATATA
>JBBJLS010069991.1:0-12375 GCA_037577275.1 Bryconaethiops microstoma
AGAGAAAAAATAGGAAGAGAGACAGAGAGAAGGAGAGAGAGAAAGAGAAAGAGAGAGAGAGAGAGAGACAGAGAGAGAGACAGAGAGAGAGAAAGAGAGAGGAAAGAGAGAGAGAGAGAGAGAGAGACAGAGAGAGACAGAGAGAGAGAATGAGAGAAAACAGAGAGAGAGAGAGAGACAGAAATAGAGACAGAAAAACAGAGAGAGAGAGAGAGACAGAAAGAGAGCGAGAGAGAGAGAAAGAGGGAGAGATAAAGAGAGAAAACAGAGGGAGAGAGAGAGAGAGAAACAGAGAGGGAGACAGAAAGAGAAAGAGACAGAAAAACAGACAGAGGGAGATAGAGAGAAAAAAAACAGAGATGGAGACAGAGAGAAAGAGACAGAAAGACAGACAGAGAGAGAGCGAGAGAGAGTGAGAAAGAGAGAGAAATTGGGAGATAGAGAGAAAAAAACAGAGGGTGACAGAGAGGGACAGAGACAGACAGAAAGACAGACAGAGAGAAAGTCTTGCGTCGTGACCATATTTCATACAAAATAATAAACAATCAGTGTCAGATGTATCATAATCTACACAATGCTAGTATCTTTAAATAAGCATTACAATGTCAGGAGGAAAATGCACTGGAGATTCACTCAGTTCACCTTGAGTCAACCCTTCTGTACTCGCGCAGGCGCAAGTGACATGTTACTGTGTGGCTGGAATTAGTCCTTGATGGAAACCACCCTGCATGTCGCCTCTCACCCTCACTCATGTGGTGTGGCAACTGATCAAATCAAAGCTGCAATTAGGACCGCGGCTTCCAGTCCTTTACTTGCTATTAATTCGGACAGACAGACACACACACACACATATACACACACACATGGCAAAGAGGTCAAAGACATGATTTCATTTCAATACATTTTAGCTGTTTTCCAAAACGTGGAAATAATTAGCAGCGGGAGCAGCAGGAGGATACTTGTCTCTGGACCAAGAGTTCATGGGTTCGAATCCTACCTTCAGCAAAACCACCACTGGGTCCCTGAGCAAGACCCTAAAACCCCAAACTAAATGCCGTAAATGTAAATGTGTCAGACACTCCATTACTGGGCTGGGACACTTGCAAATAAAAGCGTTCTGCAAGTTCTATACCACTGCAGTACAGTTTAGGTACAGCACGGTTCCTGTAGACTTGTGGAAAAGTGCCTTAGGTTTCAGACGTGTAGCCTATACATTCCACTTCATGTATTTGGTTAAACAAGAGAAAAGTGAATACATGAAAGCTGCTGTTTCCTGCTGTATCAGTGCAACATATTAGTATTAGGATAATGGGACTAAAAAAGCACATTTGGCTGGTACTCTTATCCAGAGCACTTACAATCATTAGATACAGGGACAGTCCCCCTGGAGACACTGAGGGTTAAGTGTTTTACTAAAGGATACAATGGCAGAAAGGGGGGGTTAGGGTTCACAGGCAAGTGTTTTATCTACTAGGCCACTACTTAGGACCACTCTGGAGGTTAATAAAGCCGTGTTCATGTCTGGTTAACAGGGTAGTTGGTATAGAACAATTTGACTATTGTGGAGATTAATAAAGTTGTGTTTAGCTTCATAATGGGACTATTTTGGAGATCAAGAAGGTTTGATGTTCAGGTCTGGTTAACAGGGCAGTTGGTACAGAATTAGCTTATGATGTTAAATGTGTGTTTTCTCGGACTCAATAAAGTCACATTCTCCCCAAAACGTCTCTATAACAGACACAGCAACTGACTCTTTCACCCTGAACACGTGTCTCAGTCGGAATCCCCACCACTGCTTTGTAAATCATGGTCAGTGTGCACGCAGTGACTTAATAAGCCATGGTGTCGAAAAGCCCAGAGAGGGAAAACCTGATGACGCAGCACCTCATATCCAGCACAGTAGGTGCCAAGAGACAAACGACTTTTCAGTCTACCACTGTGAAGAGTGACATCAATATGTCAATTTGCATCTTAATTCCAATGACTGATCGGCTCCAGCCCGAAGAAAAAGCACAACAGCACAACACAAGGTGACATGCAACAGTGCATCCCCAAGAAAACTGCTGGTGACGGGGGCTGGCTACAAGTTGAATTTTTACTTGTCTAGCCAACATGTGCTTTCAAGGTAAACTACTGCTGGGGCAGGAGTACAAACTGGAACACAGCCATGTACTCTTTATGGCTGTAAACTACACTGCATAGCATGAATGTAAGATTTTGCAGAAACCACCCATCACGAGTCCTATGTGGCGATTGTGGCGATCAATACAATCCACTTTGTGCATACATACAAACATACATGCATACACACACGCACACACACACACACACACACACACACACACACACACTCACACACATACAGTATACAGTAAACCCAGTTACGTTTCAAGAGCATCCACGTATAGTGAAAACCTGTGATGTGACGTGGTAAAAAAAATGCTTAAAAATGCCTATTTTTATAGTGTAAACCCTAAATATGCCCCCAAACATAACCCCAAACAACACTTTAATTTCATTTTAAGCTTAATACATTACCCTTAAAGAAAATGTAAACGTAAACCCGTAATTGTATAGTACACGGGGGAAATTCTGGACCGCAGCTGCCACAGATGCATCACAGGGCAGGAGCCAATCAGCAGCAAGTAGAAATAAATAACGTTCTTGGATTGGCTACTTTGAAACCTCCCGCCTCTGAGTACAGCTGATTGTGACGTCCGGGCCTCGTCCGCCAAGGCCCGGTCCGACAAGGCCCGGACGTCACAAAAGCAAAAGGAATGCGGGTATGGGAGTTTCCGCGAATATATATGTGCGATAATTTTTTATTTATTTCTCAACTTCAACATTAATGTCATCAAATCAAATATAAAACCAAAGCTATTTGCCACTGCAGGCCATTCCCGTTAACGCGATAATACACACGATAATAATATACATATATAAGGGTTGTCTTATCTTCTCTTAATCACAGTCAGAAAATGTGAGATGAGATATTTATATTCAAGCATAATCTTTGACACCTGCTTTAACACCTGCTTTAAACCTGAGTGCATTTGTTTGAGCTGATTTGTGTCCAGACAAGTTCTTTATGAAAGTATAATGATTTAAGCTTTGCACAGAGGTCAGATACCTCCCAGTGTTCAGGGAAATGTTCAGAAAAGCTTTGTGAATGACCCATCGTTACAACACCTGTAGTGTCCAATGCTCTGCCCCATTACATGGTCAGTCTGACGTATATCGGATGCTAAGCTGGCCAAAATGTTGTATAACCTCGTTTATACTTGGTTTTAAAATCGAATCACACGTATTTGCATAGCACACAATCAGTCATATTGTGTCCTAAACCACATCTACTGGTCTGAACCACCAGGAAGATCTGGATATGCTGTGAGAGTTTTGGATACGTAGTTGCAGAAAATATTTGATTGACAATTGACCATCTAGACATGCTTGTCTTGTAGCTCCAGTTCTAAAGTAGAGCAAATATCAATCAAAATAAGTGGAAACAGATGTATGATAAATCAAAGCATAAACAATAAAAAGTGCCAAATTTATGAACCGGCCACACTTTATAGTAACTGTGTGTTTAAAAGTACTTACTATAAGTAAGTCAATTAAACATGTCATTTTGACTAAGTTTTGCAGATGGCTGCAAAACTGAATAGGGTCTTCAAGAACTGCAGGGTCATATTTTTGCTGTATCGTCTTTACATATTTACCCAGTAAATACGACTCCCACAAAGACTGATTGCTGCATCCTGAGCTTCCTATTCTTCTGCAATGCCGAAGCCCTGTTTTCCTCATCATCTTTCCAACACAATAGGCACATAAACACACCAATTAGGTGCAGACATGACTTGGCACCCACCTGCCATTTGACATAAATCACACCAATAAACAAGACTGCCCCAGACTATACATGGCTCCCAGGTTGACGACAAACGAACAAAAGTTCTTGTCTAGAAAGGGGAAGCTGAAGCCAAGTGGACAAGACTGGATGGGTCAGACCAGAGCGCTGCCAAGCACTGCGGTGGATGGTTGCAGTCTGAAGACCATTCCAGACACCTATGGTATTTATGAGAGAAAAAAAGTGATTTAACCTGACCTGGCCTGAGTCAAGAGGGCAGTGAGCAAGACGGGAGCAAAATGCTGGCGGAGGAAAAAGGGAAATAAACCGAAATGGATGAATATAATAAATCGTTGGAGGGTACAATAAAGAGCTGCTGCTCCAGTATATCATACAGGGTTACCAAATACATTGTGTTCCATAACGTCCGCTAACAAAGCTTTGGCCGATATATGTTTAATGAATCACCAGTCTAAAACTCAGCAACTGAATCTATTGCCATAGAATAAAAGGCATAAAGAAGTGCTTTACACGTACTCCTACCTTAAGTACTTGACCATATTATCAGACCTCCTTATGAAATAAGCCAATATTGCCTATGTTGTCATTTTATGAGGCCCACTAACCAAATAAGCCAATATTGCCTTATTACCAGCCAACAGATTTATCAGAAGATTCATCTTTGCTATGTACATTCATCTAAATATTCATTTTTTTTGTTGACTTTATAACAGAATAATTCAGGAATGTACAGGAAAACTCAACTATTTAAAAAAAAAATCCAGACTGATTATAAAATAACACATTTTTCAGGTAATTAAACTGTCAGTACATTTTTTTTTTTTTTTTTTTTTTTTTTACAAAAGCCTTTTTTTTACAGTTATGTAAGGAGTCTTGCCCAAAGACATTTATAGGTGTAGGAAGGAAGGAATCAAAGCTCAGTTTACTGCATGGACTGCAGGGATATAACAGTGGTGTTATCCACTACGCTATACAGCAACCAACATATAGAATTCCCCCACTTCACTGCACTCCACTTTGTGGGCCTGTTTATTAAAACACAAGCAGCTTGATCTGCCCATAGAAACATGTCTACAGAGATGTATGATGGTGTTGTGTCCCAAAACAGCCTAATATTCCTATATAAACATAATAATGCACTGAGTTTCAAAAAATATATCAGTTTCAAAAAATATATTAAAATATATATATATTTTTTTAATTATATAAGCTACCTTGTGTGTGTTCGATTGAATCTCATGACACATTCAGTTACACATTGGTCCGATTGGTCACCATTCAGCTGATTTGCATAAAAAAGGAGAGAGAGCAGAGGGAATAGGGAGTGAGAGAGCAGAGGGAATAGGGAGTGCATTGGTGGATGGAAGGGCTCTATAGTTTTATGCCAAGGCTGCCATCTCTTATCACATATGTCACATTATGTTCTTTCTGATGTAAAATGAAACAGAGAAACATCACAACACATGCATATGCTGCTCAACCTTTCAGCACCACCGACTTTCCATTCACATATACCTATACACGTAGCCACAATCAGCAGAAAATGAAGCTAAATTCCACATACTGCTGTATTTCTCCTCAGCACAAATATCCTTTTCTTCTTCGCTTTTTAAAAAAATTTTTTTTAACAAACTTAGAGTTTCACAGTCTGGTTCCAAACAATGTGCCTTTGAGATTTTCAGCATCGCATTGGTCATTTCCCTCTGTGCTGTCAGGTGGAAGTTCAGGGTGGTCCAAAGGAGTTACAAATCCAGGCAGTGCATTGTGCACCTGCAACTATCAGAGTTAATCCAGGCAATCTAGAGAGAGCCGAGCGAGGACAGAGCATGTCTCTTGGCCTTGTGGCGGAGATGGTGTAATCCCAGCTGACAGCTGTGAGAGTTTATGATCCTAAGCAGAGGCCTTTTGCAATGCATCGCATCACACTGCTTGAACACAATAACACTGATCACTGCTACTTGCATGCAGAACAGCATAATCAGGCACAGCATGTGTCTGGATACTCACTGACGACTTCAACTTCTCCTGCTCGACGTTTGTAGATTTAACATAATTTGATAATGCACTTAAGGGAAGGATTCAGGTCCTCTTTAAACTCAACATTAATTACATCAAGGTCCTGAATAGCTACCATGCCTGCTAATTTATAATAATCAATTAAAGCAATTCACTCAAATTTACATAATCTGTGAATCATCTTTAGGATTAGTTCCTAATCTGAATGATACACACGGTATCCACAGCCATACAGTCATACTCAGCAGACTTAACATTCCACACAAAGGGGTGCTATTCGCATTTAAGTAACTTGGAAGTCACGTCTGGAAGGGAATTCATTTTTTTTCCCTCCAAATCTCGGTTTAGTCTTTTGACGGTTTACTGAGCACACAGCCATGGTCATGTTTGATCACTAATTAAATACTACCATACCATCTAACTCAATATCCAGGACTTAAATTTTGACACTAATTTGTACTGTTTTATTCCTATATGAATAAGTTAAACTGGTTAGATACACTAGTCTGTTACACTGATCAAACGAGTGAATGAGGACACACTCAGTGTCTTTCAGAAGTAAAAACTAGAACCAAGTACACAAACATGTAATTTGCTAATTATTATGGAGTGAACATTGCTTGATTATAGAGCTAAATCACTTAAAATGATAAAAATCTTGGCTGAAATCTTGTTTTTTCCATTTTACTCCAGGAACAATCATACACTATTTAATTGTCCCTGCTCCCACAAAGACTGATGCACCAGATTCATAAAAGGAACAGCAATTTAAACCCATATTGCATTGTTACTTCTATTAAACTATGACAAAAAAAATGTAAAACCATCCTATCAAGGCTCAGGAAACATAAATCAAATTGAATGTTGAGCTTCTTCAGAACTGAACTGTGTTTCATTTGGTTTCAGATTAGAACGTTGACCAAATTACACATTGGAGCACTGTGATTGGTACAAAATTAGGTGGGGGCACAGAAAAAAAAATTCCCACATGTTCTAGAAAAATGTCCAATCATAGCCTTTGTCCAGCAACAAAAAGGAACATACCTACTTTTGGAAAAATGGCAGTGCCAGTGGTGAATCACTACTAACAATAGTTATTACTTTAGTCTTAGGGTCTTTTTGGATCGAGGAAAGCTCTCCTGTAGATTATAAAAAACAATACCATTATTTTACCTCTTTGTCTTCCACTAATTTAAATGATCTGTGAGTTTGAATGTCACCAATACCTGTCCCAACCTATCACAGAGACGTGTGCCAAAAGACTTCTTTAGTTTAGCTACAGTTATTACCTGCAGGAGTGATAAAATCCTTTCTTAGAATAAGAAGTAAATGCAGATCATACAGAAAGCAGTGTTGAGGTGCTGCTAGAAAAAGAGGAAAGCACACTCTAATCTTCTGTTCCCTCATCTGTTGCTGATCATCCTAAAAATATGTACCCACCAGCAGCGAACTGCACCAGGATTAGCTTGGAAGCAGACTGAAAGCCAGGATTTTGGTGGATTACACGTCATTTGTTAAGTGTACACATGAGACTGAGTGAAGTCTCCTGTCAAAACAGGCTACAACTTTAAAAAGTTTGGTTGTTTCATACCTGTCTCCTAAACCCACAAACACAATGCTCATCACAAAGACAGACAACAAGAACTTTGACCATAACATGCACCGTGCTCTACCACACTCTTAAGGATAAGGGTTCCTAAATGGCTCGTGACTTAGACTCACAATTCTATGTTATGTGGTGCTTAAAATTTAAAAATGTTTTTTATGATCACACATGTTCATCATGAAACCCCTGTAAACAGCCTTTCACAGATAGTTTGTAGGGAACCAGAAGTGCTTCATCTATGGTATGAGTCTCCTTTTAGACACTTTCACCAACTGCCTGAGGTCCAGGTGGCTGAGTCACGACCACCTGCATTTCCCCAAGTCACGTTTTATTTTGCTCTTTGGTTTCACTGAGTATCTTAGGAACCCATTCCGGTTTCCTCAGCTTCACTATGTAACACTCCATTACATTTCCACACTACACAGTACCTTATCTCCTCCACCGCTTTCCTGAAGTCCAGGTGTGGCAGCTTTTCAGCTCTTTAGTGGGTGCTTATGTGAGTGACTATTTCAGGCTCTACTGCTGGTTAACAATACTGCCTTCAATGGCAATCAGTCAAAGCAGACAGACCAAGTATTATGGCTGTTTGGAGAGCATAAAAAAATACAGGAGGTCATAGACCTTTTATTGTGATTCGCTTATGTGTGTTAGGATAACAACAGGGGTCATGGAAGCATGGCCTGTAGTAGGGCTGAACCAATAAAAACATTTCGTCACCAATACCAAATTTTTAGTAGGTGAAAAATCACGCAATCTATAATATAGACAAATAAAATTGAAATAAAAAAAATTGTTTAAGTTGTACAGTTCCTTACTGAGTGATGTAACTGTTAAGTTTTTATCAAATATCTGTTAAGTTTTTATCACATTTATCAAATTTCTTTAGCTCAAACAACAGGTTGCACAAATAATGTAATTATAGATGTCCAAAGTCCTACATAATCCAGTCATCATCGTATTTATTTCAGAGTCTAAGCTCATTTTCTCAAATAGAAAAATAAATGGTTTGAAAATCACTTACAGAAATGTTCCAAACTGAGACAGTGTGTCAGAGAGACAATTAAGTCACTGGCTCCACTTAATGTTGAGGTCATTGCATGCAAGCTACCACTGCTGTGGACTGAATTGATCTCATAAGACTGTCATCATATTTCCCCTCATCAAAACACCCCATGCAGCCCAGCAAGCTCTGTGAAATGTGCTTTTGCCGGACAACTGAGTAGCTAGTGTAGTTATAATAATAGTGTTGAGGTTAAAAAGACATCATTTAAATGGGCTGGAGTGTTTGTTTGAATGTAGCATTTTTGCAGCATTATTCATAGGATCTATAGGCACTTTTCCATAGATATACCTAAACTGTACTGCGATGACACAGAACTTGATTTTCCATAGTATCTCAGCGCAGTAATGCAGTTTCTGATGCGTCAGCAGAGCAACTCTCTCCCCAGAATTTATGATCGGTCATTGTCGTAAAAACGCATCCATGGATCCGAACCAACGGAAAGTTTTTCTGTCAGAGTTGCTTTTGATATTTTGGTCTTTCCTTATTTAAAGTTTTGTTTTAGCTTTTAAATTTTTTCTCTTAATTCTTTATCCGTGTGATGAAAACCTAACCCAGCGTACTCACGTTTCTCACAGAATTAAAGATAAATCTGTTAGCATCATAGAAAACTCCCACAGAAATTTATCTTCAGCCCGAACAGACACTCGTGCTTCTTGGTGTTTGTTAGTTTGTATCTCCATTGTTGTTTTTCCTGCACAGACAGTAAAAACGACGGCCTCCTTCCATGTTGTGAAGACATTTCGACCAATCAGAAGCAGTCAGCTCGGCTGTGACCCACTTTTAGCCCTTCCGTCGAGCAGCTCGCGTACAGTTCGGGCGCGGATCGCTTTACTTGCAGTGGAAACACATTTGTTTGCGGTACAGCAGTGTTCCTTGTGGGAACTGGGGAAGAGCCATCATTTTTTGGGGGGCATTTTTGTTTACAAAATGCAACAGGACTGATTTTCAGAAACACCATTCATTTTTCCCAAAGATGGAAACAGTTTAGAATGGCAAATGATATATTATTTAGATTTTATCTGCCAAATGATATATTATTGAGGCCTTGTGCTGCCTTCACGTCATCGTAATTATGGTAAATACAAGTTGCTGACTTTGCACATGAAAGCTGCCCGTGAACGCCCTGTCAAGTCGCAATTTCCAGTTCGATATTGGAAGATTATTACGTGAGTTCCTGAGCCGAACTTGTGCATGTAACTGGATACTGAACATTTATCTTTCTATCCATCGCAAATAAACTAACATTTTCCAAAGAAGCAGGAGGTGAGTAGGTTTCTTCTGACTACCACGTGAAGGCAGTATTCTTTGTTACACCTTGACGTTGAAGTCAAAAGTACATGCTAAAGCTGAAATTTGTCCAAAAAGCTTTTGTCACTTTTAAACAATGAGCCAAGTCCAGGTACCTCCAAAAGCTCACGAGGAAATGGCTTATCCTGGAGTACCCACATGAGAAGCACTACACACGCATGTCTCTAATGAGTAGATAAGTAATTATATTCTCCTTTGATAGTGTAATAGTAGGGGCCTGTGGCCTAGTTTCATCTCTTTAATGTTTCCCAAGATGAATGACAACAATGCCAGACTTGTTACATCGTCTATAATGACCAGATAGTTTGGGCTGATGCAGCCTAATGAGCTGACATCATGCTTGGATGACCTTCTCACCAGGTTGAAGAAAGGAATACCTGTGTGTTTTCAGGTTGATCATAGCACTCCAGTAATGGGCCATAGTTATTTCAGGATACAAACTCTTGATGTTTGCATTGGACAATGGCTATGAGCTTAGGGTCTATCTACAACGGGGTGCGTGAGCCTTGGTTCCTTCCGAGTTTTTACTCGCCTCTATCGCCCTTGACTGACCCACTACGAGCTCGGATTTTGATTCCGTAAAGCTGCTTTATGACAACTTGGTTGTAAAACGCGCTATATAAATGAAATGGAATTGAATTGAATATCCAAGCTTTCAGATTCAAAGGCTCTATGCTGTTTTTAATACACACCAAAAGCCTTGCCGCTCCAAGGACCTGTCCAGGGGTAACAAAAACACAACTTATATGATATGCTCACCACATGCAAAGGGAAGGAAAAACTGAGGTGGGGGTGGAGGAGGTGGTGGGCCAGAAGTCTGGAGAGAAGGGAGCCCATGGTAAAATAATCCTCAACATGCTTGAGTGTCGGCAGTTAAAAAGAAGGAGGTGGAGGTAGGGGCCCGGTCTGGCTGATGGTAGCCAAGTTCCCAGTCAAAACATAAACAAAGAAGCAGACTGCAATCAGACAGGACAAAAGAGGAGGGGGTAAACACACGCAATAAAGGAAAAGCCAAAATTCTGTTTCTAGGGCAACACGAACCAATTACTAAAGAGCTTAATACTTAGAAGGTGGGGGCGCATCTAATAATGTAGTAATAACAGTATGTAATTGCATATTTAATTACATAGTAACAGTAATGATTTACATGTACACTGTGCATCAACAGGCTCAAATGTGCACTTTTGTACCTCAAATGTCTTTTTATTAACTTTTTATGTTTGTTTTGATCTCATGGAATGACAAAAATGAGGAAACATATGAATCAGTGATTCAAATAATAAAATAGTTCCTCCTCTAATTGCAAACACTGATGTGGCAATGATTAGAATCTGAACTTTCAACAGAATTTCACTACAGTCACTAAGGAACTTCTTCAATATTTATGGTTTTTGAACATAATTTGTTCTTCTGTTGACTCTTCTTAGTGAAATTATAAAAGGTAATTTATATTTTTTTAAAAACTGGCTTCTTGAGACTAATAAAAAATAAATAATGTGACTGTAATAAATAATAAATAAATAAATTCAAAAGATAAATAAATTCAATATTGAATATTACAAACATGCAACAAATAGTATGACACATTGTGCTTGATATAATAAATTATTTAAAACGTGGAATGGTATGAATACCATGGACTTATAGGTACGTATCAAGTCGTTATGTTAGAGTATAGAGATTTTTGGTATCGGTACTTGGTATTAACTAGTAGAAGATCAGCTTTCAGAAGAGAAAAAGTGTAATATTGTAATGTTGAGAAATGTGCTAGTTTACTTGTAGCATGCATGCTGCAACATTCTTATTTCAACAACTCATAATGCAGAGAGTCCAGTGATATTCAAACAGTAACATCATCAAAATTAAAAATCATAATTAATCTCTTTTTCTACTTAGACAATTATATATTTGTTACAAGTGATGAATAAGTAACACCACATTACACCATCCTATGGTTGTCAGGGGCAATTATCACAAGTAAATCTATAGCATTTGTAGCACACACATAATGGACCTTGGGCTCATATTTCTGCCACAGCCACATGGACAGGAACCTGCTGGTGCTGCTGGTATTACTGTAAAAGCTTCATTAAATGTAGAGTCTGCGAGCTCCAGCTCAGCTTACACCCAGTGACGACTCAGATGCAGCCGTAGGGGATGAATGAGAAAAGAGAGCGCTGAAAGCAGGTTTCCTACAACTCATGCAAAGAAAATGTTGACACAGAGCAAAACTGATCTGTCAGCCAGTCATTTCCCAAGCATGTGGGGGTTAATTTAGCTCCATAATGGAATATGTGCTGATAGGAAATGCATTTGTCACCCAGACTACACCAAACTACATTTCTTTTTCCTTGTTTTCTCAAAACTTCAACAGGCACTTTAACTGAAGTCAAATACAGTGTTATTATTATTATTATTATTATTATTATTATTATTATTATTATTAAGAGTTGTTCTACCTGGTTTGCACACACACAAATGATCTATCTATCTATCTATCTAGCTATGTCTCAT
>JBBJLS010069992.1:0-12374 GCA_037577275.1 Bryconaethiops microstoma
TCCAGTGGTGTTTCAATAAATTGTCCTTCCTGGTAATATTAAAAAGAACATGTTAGTTTTAGAGAATTTCACTGTCAAATTGTACTGAATTGCTATATATGAAATAAAAAAAAATAACAAACAGGGACATATGTCTGGGGATAGTCATTTCCTGAGATGTGGGCCTTTGCCTCTGTCTTTGAAGATCCAGTGAGGTTTGAGTAAATTGTCCTTCATGGTAATGTTAAAAAGAACATGTTAATTTTTATAGAATTTCACTGTCTAATTGTACTGGCTTGTGCATCACACATGGCCTTCACTGTAACTGTGTGAACCAAATTATTAAATGAAATGCCATTTTGAATGAGTTGGGGCAACTCCTCCATGAAATCTTGTAAGAACTCCTCAACAGAGTCAGCCTTGCTGGACCCATAAAATAGTGCAACAATAAATGGCTGAGAGTTCTGAATTTGACCCAGAATGGGCCAGAAGCACATCTTACTGGACTTAAACAATGGCACAGTTCAACTTGCCCTGGCAGTGTCTCTTTTGAAAATGCTCAAGAAGGTAATGCTCAATACCATAATAAATATACTGTCCATTGCATTTATTCTGAACTGGTACTCCTTTTGGAGTATCAAGAAGGCTTCTAGCATCTTTGGGAAGTCTAAGACCATGACGTCTGAGCACATGAAGAAGCTCATTTAGTGCCTTGTGGGTCTGGTTTGTAGCAGTAGCCCAACTAGCCAAGTCGTGGAGAGATGGTGTTTCAACAGTTGAATGTAAAGTCTCATCCGACTGCTCAGAGTCAGTTTCAGTAGAATCTGTGTCATAATTGTATTCTTCTTCAGTATCACCACTAATGGACTCCACTGCTGTGCCAATAGAAGAACTACAGCCCTCCATAGGATGAAATTCGTCACGTGTTGATTCCTCTGTGAAGGGATTGCCCTCCTCCACCGACCCCTCGGATTCAGAGCTGCTCTCATGTTCCACTAAGGCATCAACCCTTGCCCTTCATCGTCTCCACTTCCTTTGGTACTCAGAGGACATGTTTAGCAAATCTAAAATTCCAAAATATTTTTAAAGCAGTTACTGAAAACATACATGTTCAAACTCATTTACAGACTTCACAGTGTTAAGCTTGAGCTCCTCCTACATTTTGCTTAACATATCACCTCTTTCAGGTCATTTATTTTCTGAAAGAAACTCTCAAAAGGCTACATCTGACAGTAATAACTTTTACTGGATCATTAAACATACTGGTGTCATACATGCAAACATAAATGCAGTCTTATCTGCTGCATGTCTTAGTTACTACAATAATTACATATATCATATTATTTCCTATGTTTATCTACAATATTAGTTGGAGTAAAGTTTGGGTATTACCTAACAAATATCTCATTACAAATAAAAGAAAAGAAAGTTCATTTAAGATACTGCACAAATTTGACCCTGATAACCATTTGTAAACAGATTTATTAAAAAAAAGATGTAAATTGTTCATTATATTCATTATACCCAGAAATGGTACATTATTGTGTTTTTATGGTACAGTGATCAATTCTGTCACCGCGCTGCAAGAAGTTTCCCAGTTTGAACCTCCCAGCCGTCTGGCCCTTCTCTCTGTTGGCTTCATATGTTCGTTTTACTTACATTTACATTTACATTTACGGCATTTAGCAGACGCTTTTATCCAAAGCGACTTCCATTCCCTAACTACAGGGGACAGTCTCCCTGGAGAAACTTGTGGTTAAGGGTCTTGCTCTGTAACCCAGTGGTGGTGGATTCGAACCTACGACCTCTTGGTCGTAGGCAAGTATCCTACCACTAGGCCACCACCACCCCGATGATGAACGAAACCAACAAAATCTTATTCGACAGATTGGCATGTCCACAGATTGAATTTGGCAAATGTAATTTAATTTGATTGGAATGGCTGTTGAGACCGACCACTTGGGCAGATGTGCCAAAACATCAAGGCCTAGCAAGGCCTAAGAACCATTCTTTGGTTCTACCTTGAGCCTTTTTGGATACAAGTGTATGAAGAAGCAAAATAGTTACTGGAAGACTCTCAAGGTGTTCTACAAACCTAACTTTCAGTAACCAATCCCACAAAGGTCCAAAAAGTAGAGAAGCTGCTGTCAACGGTACTTTGATAGTGCCCACAAGTGCCCACAAGTGAGTAAGGAAAAAAAAAAAAAAGGTCTGTTATGTCATTTTAAATTGTACTCATGGCTATGAACTCCCTCCTAGACTGTTTGGGGAAATCTCTAAGTAGTTTCTCTCTACTCTTACTGCCCAGCTGCCGTAACCCAGCTGAATTATATAATTTGACTGATAAAAATGCATGTGAAGCAGAACTACGCCACTGATACAGATCGTTGGGCTGCACCCATTTCCATGGTTCTGCTACACCCTACACGCAAGAAAGTAGATGTAAGTCATTGGATTATAGGAAGGATAACTCACTGTCTCAGCACTTCCATAAAGTTACAGTCCAACCCAGCATAACAGAGTCCTCACACTTTTGGAATGACAAGGACGCCCTTGGCTACCAGCCCTGTATGCCTTAATGGTAGTAATTGAGGTTTGTATGGGGACATCATTCCTCCTGTGTTTAGTGCTAGTGTAATAAGTAGGGGTGGGAATCGAAACCAGGTTCCGATTTAGAACCGGTTTTAATTTTGTGAAGCGCCGGAATTGTTTACCTTCTACAATATTGGTTCTTCTAACGATTCTTTAGGACTTTTTATGCTTCGCACGCGATGACGTCACATTCTGACACTGGTTAAAAAGAACACAAAACGACAGTTGTGTTCTTTGTAACCAGCGTAGTGCCATTTTAACTTGCATGGGTGGTAAGATAAGTGCATAATTTATTGTTAAAGTGTTCATATTTACCATGTGTTACAGGGTGAGCCTGTAACCTTAAGAAACTTTGCATTCTGGGTAATAGAGCCTCTAGGGAGGCTGGGAGATGTAGTCTTTCAGTTTGTGGTAGCGTGGGGAGTGTTTGGAGTTTTACATGGCAGCTGTTTGTGAGTGATTCTCGCCACTGTAATGTTCTTTTTGGAGGCAGTAAACAAATGCTCCCATTCCAAGGCAGGAAAGAACAGACCCTGCTCCCCGTAATTGTCTCATTTTTGGATCCGCTCTGTTGTTGAGAATATGGAACTCCAAAGTGTTCAAAAGTATTATGAAATATATGAGAATGCAATCTGTTATATAAATTTACTTATTGTGAAATGATTTCATATTTTTCAAAGTCAGTATTTATTTCATAATGCCGTTTTTCCTAATTTCATGATACCGTATTTCATAATTTCAGGAAATTTCTTTGTCTGTCAGTCAGTGTCAGTGGGTTGGACCTGCACGCCTATTGGCTCATCCTTTAACATCATAGTTTTCTTGGATACCTGCTCAGGGATCCGCTGTTACAGAAACACCTTGCTGCTGAAAAGTCACGGAGGAGGCGGACTGGCATGAACTTCATTGAGTTCTGCTTATTTTAGCAGCTCAGATAGAGAGGGATAATTTACCCGTAGATACGGTTTAGATGAAGTTTTTGAAATGCTTGGGATGATAATTGCTCTTCAATGTGTTAGCATCGATGATACCATTGTTGATAGTTTAAGAGCAGTTGAGCACACGACGCTGAAGTTAGCTCCTTATTCGAAAATTTCGTTCCACCTTAAATACTGCTCTCCAGGCTGCAATATCGCTAATTTGCCTGAGGTTTACATTCAGAATTATGTTGCCTTTTTATATGGACTGTTTCAGAAATGCATGTAGAGAAATAAAAATGTTTGTAATCTTTACATAGCAATGATCTCTTTCCACTCAAATTCTTAAAGTACTCTATAACTTTAAATCCTAGGAACCTGGCTCATAAAGACAAGAATAGCAATTTCCAAGCAGGAAAATGCCTTAAATGCTTTGGTCCACTGAAAACTCACTTGTTCAGGTCAAAATAGGATGTGCAGGAAAAACGGCATCATGAAATAAATACTGACTTTGAAAAATAAAAAATATGAAATCATATTTCACAATAAGTAATTTCATATAACAGAATGAAATATATTTCACAATAATGAGCTGTATTTCACAATATCTTTCTCATATATTTCATAATACTTTTGAACACTTTGGAGTTCCATACTTTTGAAGCTAAAATAAATGGCCTATGACTACCTTTTTTTAATGTAAATATGTAGCTAACCAAGTCTTATTACCTGTCCACAAAATTAATATCAGTAAAAAATATTTTAGACTGTTTAGGAATCGATAATGGAATCAATAAGGCATCGGATCGATAAGAAGAATCGATAATGGCATTGACATCAATAATTTCTTAGCGATTCCCATCCCTAGTAATAAGGCATAATTCTATTGATAAAAACAGATGTTTTCAATTTGATTTAGGTTGTCGGAGTGAACAGAGGCGAAAAAGAACATCCAGATTTACATAGAAATAGAGATTGGAAATAAAAATCTTTTTTTGATCTGTGCACTGTATGGCTGTCATTACTGGAAAAAACCCCAAGAAAGCGTGTCTCATTTATCTGTGTGTAGTTGGAAAGGAAAATGGTGCGTAAGGAGGTAAATATCAGTTTGTGGATTAGAAAATGGTAAAAAATGGAAAAAAAAGTTTGTTTATTTTTGAAAGCCGACTGTGCAAAAACCTGTAATTCGTTATTGTATTATCTTTAACTGAAAGCACTTTATGTATCTTAGCCATTGCTGCTAGGGATGCATTATACTAGAACTACAATTAGAAAATATCAGATTCAGATTTGCACACAGTTTACAGTTGACAGATTTTATTTTTTTGTTTTATGATGGAAATAGTGTAATTCATGCTTCATTTAAATGTTCCTGCTGTACCTTCCTATCAGTGTTTGGAAATGTTTCAGATGGACACGAGAAAATGAAGACATACGTTTGTTATGTTAACCCAAAAAATGCAAGCTTCAGTTATTGCATGCAATTTTTTCGTGTGCGTGCGTGCGTGCGTGTTTGTACACATACATATGCAAATTGTATATGTATGTAAACCGAGTAATTAGTACTAAATACTACAGTAAAGTCAGTGTGCAGTAGGACTGGTAAGCATGAGACCCTCCCAAGTGATGGGTGGGCCCTGGGGGACATTGGGGTGGGGGGAGATTTAGGAAGTGCATGATGTCACTCTGAAGAAATGTGCGGGAGGGTTCAGCCAGAGAACAATAGAGCTAAAGGAATTCCGCTTCCACAGAAGATTTATCTCTGTTGGCTATAACAGATGCACAATAACAATCACACAGCATAAAATCACTCGTTACACTGGAGGAGAGACGTTTAAGATGCTTTGTGATTAAAATTACAATGGCCTTTTTTCAGCTTTCTAACAGTCTATCTCGACCATTCATGTGCATCATCAGTTAGTTTATCTCCATGTTCTTGGCGTAACTGTGTCTCAGGACGTTATTCTGTCAGTGTGAATATAAAATTTGCACTACAGTGTTTCCTCTACCATTTAATAGTCATAGTCACGTCCTTCCTGGCTTGGATTTGGTACAGACTTGAATGATGGAACTGGAAAGCTTATGTTTGTTTCTTTTGACATGTTTTCAAATGTGAAGAACCAATAAATTCAGATGTCAAGTCCTCCACCAATCTATTCATTGATTGGAACTGTGTGATATTAAGAAACGTTGCACAGACAAGCTTGATTTTTACCAAAGCAGCAACATCTGGCTCTAGTCTTGTAGCATCTAGTTACAGAAGTTCTTGATCTCTAAAGAGATCTGAAACTGCAAACGGTCGAAATGTAGCAGTTTTTTATTGAAATGTGGTGTTTTTGAATAGGCTTAATAAAAGACGCGTGTCAAGTCATGTTTCCACTTTGTTGTTGTATTATGTGAAAATAAGACAGATTTTTTGCTGTTTACAGATGTTAGCAGTCGACTTCTTACAGCATTCTGCAGTTCCTAATAATGAAAATCAGATCACTATTGCACTTATTGAAAATAAATGTGTAGAGAATGTAAAATGTCATGTATGTGTCGACTTACACCAAAATTCGGGTTACATCACTGTCGCAGGAACGGATCTGTGGCGTAACTCGAGGACACCCTGTATATTAATTTAATCATTCATTTAAAAAAGGTTTATCTTGTTAGATCACATCCCTGGTTATATAGGACATTATTCATCATAGTTTTCTGCATAGTCTTTGCCAAATCCATTAAATATACATTAAATACAAATATTCATTGAATGTGTATTTAATGGATTTGTCACGGATTATGGGGAAAACAATGATACGATGAATAATATACCAGATAGCCAGGGACGTGATCTAACAAACCATTTTGGTTTAAGGTTGCCTTTAGTTTGAGAAGCATTGGGGCAGCAGTGAGGTCCGGTGAGTGCTGACCAATGGCCTCGAAAGCTGGACTGCTGTTGTTCATCTTTGGCCTAGTAGACAAGCGCTGCATCCTGCGTTTCCAGTAGCGCAGCCCTAAAACTTTAATTGTTTAACATCATCTCCCTACGTGTGCAAATGGATAATGGAGTATTGTCATTGGGAATAATAGTTGGAGTTTCTTTCCATGTGTTGTGTTCCAGCAGGCACGCAAGAGATGGAGCACAAAGTTTATGAACAGGCTCACTATTGTTGCATTTTCAGATTGTGTTAGCTTGTATTGTCTCTTGACTGCACTTCTAAAATTGTCCTAAATGCTGTTGGCTTAAAAGATTTCCAATGGAATTGGGTTTGCATTAGACCCATGAAGGCTAAATCCATTAACTTAATAGACAAATGTTCACCACCTCATTTGAGAATTTCAGGACCTGGTAGGCTTCTGCTTTAGAAGGCCTTCTTGCACTTGTTTTAGGAACTTGAACTGAAATTGTAGGCAATTGTGCAGATTGGTCATTTATATGTCTTAAGCATAGTCGTTGTTTATTTATCATATAAGAATTTTCTTGTCTGCCATACCGGGGAGAGTTTGGCACAGTAGCTATCTCATGGTTGTCAGTTCAGTTATTATGTGTTCGTACATGCCGCTCATGGACATGGAGAATGTGTGATGTGGGAAAATTCCTGCTGTTCTGGATGTTGCAATGTGTGTCTTGGTAACAGGAGAAATGGTAATGACTGTTTGGTAACATAATAGACTTGTCAGTGTGAGAAGATTAAGTGTTGCATATGAATGTTATGGCTTTTCGTGAAAATGAATTTGCCATTACATCAGCTAACCATTTATTATGGAGAATGTTGAACTTTGACTGAAATCTTTCAGAAACTGAATTGTTCTTAGCTCCTTGTAGTCTGTTCTATCACTTAAAATGGTCACACCAGTCAGGCCATAATCACGACATCTGTCAGATGATCATTGGATCTCCATTGTCAAATGTCTTACTCAAACAGAAAATAGCACAAAGCATCACATTCCTGAAATTTCTTTACCCAGAAGTATTCAAAAGTTTCAAGTTAATAGTGGAGTATTATTTAGGAATGCCTCTTTACTTTTGAATAAAATCTGTATTCAGTAGTTTCAGTCAGTGTAAATGATTGTATTGCACAAAACAGTAAAAACGAAACTGCGCAATAGAACAATATACAGATAAACTATAGTGCAGCTTCCCTGGGCTCCAGCTGAAACAGTGCTAAATGTTGTTTCTTGTGAATTGCTCGTCTTTTTAAAAAAAATTTTTTTTTAATAATCTCAAATGTTAACATATATTTGATCTCATATGTTAGTCATACTGTGGCAATCAGATACTACTGGAATTTGGTAAATATTACTAGTCATTTGGCGCCAGCTGATCCTTGTCTTGTGAGGATCAGGCCCTGCGCAGTCACCTGAAGGCTGTGCTGCTTATGGTGTAAGAGTAAATGGAAGCACAGAATGTGGGCTGGTGTCCAAACTAACCACAACAGACGTTATGTTCAGCCATATGTTCCTACTCGCTCCCTCCACTCCTCCAGGGAACATCATCTGGCTCTGCCATCCCTACACACAAGGTAAACCCAGTACAGACTCTTCTCTTTTGTGGTTCCCCGCTGGTGGAATGAGCTGCCTAAGCCGACGAGGGCAGCAGAATCCCTCTCCATCTTCAGAAACCTCCTGAAGACTCATCTGTTTTATTCTTGCACTACTCCCTACATAAAGATTTTAGCACTTGGAACTCTCCTCTGGTTCTCACACTGTTTTCCAAAACCTGAATGTGTCCTCATATTGCTAGTCACTTTGGATACGCATCTGCCAACTGATTGTAATGAAGATAACATCACTAAACTGATCAGGGGTGATTTCCTGAAGTCATGTCTCTGAATCGCGTCACTGCTGAAACTGAAAGGAGATAAGTTACCCTGTTCAAAGATGTACATAATGCCTCTAAATCGCTCTCTAACCATTTGATATCTCACTGTCCAGCTCTTTCGAGATCTTTTCTTTCTGAATTACTGGCAGAGGCTGTGTCCTCCAGCAGGAAATTGGTCATCAGGCCTTTCCTCTGCTTAGAAACTTGTTTACCCTAAAAAGCCTGTAAACAAGTGGTGCCCATCTTGAGTCCTGTAAGGTCGTAGTCCAGTGTGGCTTGGTGTGACACACCGCTTAACATGGCAATTAACAGATAATCAGAAACGGCACCAGACTGTGCTATAACGGTGTCCAAGCCTTCATTCTCAGCCATTCTGATTTCAGCTACAGAAATAAACTGGTACTTTGATCTGCAGAGAGATTGGAGATGATGAAGACTTCTAAGTTGGGGAGAGAAAAATAGAGGAAATGGAGAAAATTGTCCTAATGGCATGTCGGAATAATCACTTAGTGGCTTTGAAAAAGTGTTGCGTCATTAAACTATTAGACTACAAGGCAGGGATTGTTCATATTTTATCAAAGGCGTCTTTCATGCTAAACGTCTGTCATACTGCTCTATCATTTATTTTTTCTATAATAAAGATTATTAGCAATATGAATATTGGATTAAAGACATTGAATTCCAAATCAGTCTTTGGGATCTCTTGAAGCCCACTGTTGCTCATTTTTCTTGCTCGTCTTTAGCTGACTTCCTGTTTCAATCCAGATAAAATGGTTGCGGCTTGAGTTCTTCCTGTGTGAAGCATCTGTGCATTAACTCCATTGTCCATAATCAAGAAGAGTCATTTTCTGGACAAAGCTTGTTTTCTGGACCCGTGATCTTCTGTTCACATGCTATAACCTTCTATTTCTTTCTTTAAACGATGAAATTTCATTAAGGTAATTTGCCTTCCTCTGCTCCCGTCCCACATTTTGCCAGTCAGTTGATTTTCATTTGTGCCATGTCCTGTTTATGCAGTTTTCTGGTTTTGGATGATGACCATTGATTCCAAATTTGCTGATAATGACCCAAGGGGAGAATCCAGTGTGTTGGACACAACCTGCTCTTTTGGACCTTCTCTGTAGCTCTAGCGGTGTTTTCTGGTGTTCCAAAAAAGTGGTTGATTGTTTTGGACTTGGGATTTATGGGCAGTAGAGTTTAGGCTGCATTAACCCTTAGAACTCAGTGTATTAGTAAAAATGTGTTTTCACCAAATAAAAACAGTGTAAAACCGGTGTTTACTCTCCTACACGCTCGCTGCTCGGCTGCTCTCCAGAGCCCCTCCCTCTGCGGGTTTTTCACGCCCACTTGTGGGCGGCGACTATCCTGAAAGCTCTCCTGGGTTCAAAGATCTCGTGTTTATTTCTGTTTGTAAAATAAAAGAAATTTGTTCATTTTTGTTCTTTATGTTCATTTGTGTGTGACACCATTTGTAAAACCCTAGTAGTGGTTATTATTTTGACCCGTTTTTTAAATCACAATAACTTTGGTTCTACGTGACGCAGGAACACCAAACAAAGCTCTGCATGATGTCTGACACCTCGAGCACCAACACAAACTGGGGGAACCTCCACATAAGGAGTTGCGCTTTCGGCACAGATCCGTTTTAAGCGTTAATGCTGGAAAACTTAAGGTCACGTGTGCTTGTTTCAACTTATACAGGTTGACATCCTGTCATATGATGGACTTTGGATTGATTGCGCTGGAATTTTGTGTCCATTAGGAGATAAAAATGTGGTGGGGAAAAATGTAGAATTTGATCAAACCCAGAGCTCAGACAGACATTTTTCAAAAGAGTCTGATAATCAGTGTTTTTTCAGTGTTTTTTCAGACATATTAATGTTTGTGGGCTGCAGAGTGGATCACACACAACAGCGATTCTGAAGTGTCTACTCTGTCCACTTACTGCCCACTTTATTTCTAGAAAATGGACCAACACTTCTAACAAAGTTATTGATGGTAGTTATTTTAATGCTGCACAGTTTGCGTTGGTCGTCCGCTAGTCTTTCACCGCTGGTCACTTTATGAACACAGGACCCTTCGACTGGGTATTTTTGGTTGGTGGGCTAGTCTTAGTCCAGCAGTGACACTGAGGTGTTTAAAACAGCAGCATCTGATCCAACACACACACACACACACACACACACACACACACACACACACACACACTAACATGCAGCTGCAAGATCAGTGTGACTGCTGTGCTGAGCATGAGCCACCACACAGATGCACACTGGTGATCCTAAGAGGGGCATAATGAGTTTAGATACAAGGTGTGCATAAGGAAAACACATGACTTATGAAAGTCGCTTTTATTAATAAACTGTTATGTAAGCCTATGTCTGTTAGCTTGTTAACGTAACACTTGTTTAAGTAACAATCAACTGCTGATCTCTATTACGTACAATAATCAACTAGAGAACAACTCCTAACCACTATTAGTGGGTGTCTATCAATAGTATTTTTACGCCTACATTTTGTGTATATGGCATATTTGTATTTCATACGGAGTATTTTTCAGGGTGTTTATTTGACATTTCTTTTAGACTTTATATTCTTTTTTCTGCGTCTTTATGTGACTGCCTAAGCTGTTTCCTCCAGGATCAATAAGGTTTTCTGATTCTGATGTTCTGAAAAAGCCTTGCTCACTTTTTTATACTGAAGTGCGAGTGAACCCTCTACACAAACAAAATGCTGCTGCTGTTTATGGTTCAGGCCACAATTTGATGTTCTCAGAATAGCCTGAGTAATTCTGCAAGTTACTGAGACACCTAGCGCCTTTTTAAAAATAGGGTGCAGATGTTTTTGGCCTGGTTGTTTCAGTCTGGAGGTCTCGGCCAGGCAGAAAGTTTAGATGTGATCAGATGTGTTTAATTGCAGTTGTTTTTTGAGCTTTTGTTCTGACCTACTTACCTTTTTGAGACTGAATTCCCAGTTCGAGTGCCCTCTCTACGCTGGATAATCCAGATGGCGTCAGCAGAATTCTACTTAAGAGAACCTTTAAACAGATGAAGCATTAACATTACTTAAATATGAACTCTTTTGTATGAACTCTGCACTTTTTAAAGTCATATCGGCCGTTAATTACACAGTGTTTAGAGCACGGCTCCCTGTCAGATGTGCCAAATACTGGTCGTGCCAGCAGCACAAAGTCAGACTGAAGGGAGGAGCCGACTCTCAGGGTCTTACAGTGAAATCAATAACGCTCTACCCATTTGCTCTACCGCTCCTTCCATCTAACTGTCTGCTTGTGCCCTTTTTTGTCTTGTTGAAACCATTTTGGCTTTAATGCCCTTGTCAAAATAACATTAAAATGTTGTTGGCTTTCTGAGCTTCTTACGTCAGAATTCCTTAAATCATTATGAGAAGCATTTTCAGGTGGCGTCCAAATTCAGCCAGTTTGCTGTGTGATAGCTTAGTGATGACTAAAATTTGAGATTCTCATGCACATCTTGCCCTCTAGATTCGTCAGTATCCTTGGTACAAACGAACAAAAGGTTTAAACAAACGTCTGTTGACTTAATTTGACATGTCATCTCTAAATGAGGTTATCGGAGAGCAGTATGGGAAACACATGTTTAATCAAAAGCATGTCCCATGATTGTTGGTAATTAGTACTTTCGGAGACCCTCCCATTGCCATGGAAACAGCGGTCAGTACTACTGTTTTTCTCAAAAGCTGCTGAGGGAACATATAAATGGATACAGGATTCCTCTTAACAGATTCTCCCAATGTCCTTCAGAAATCCATAGAAATGGGTCTCGTCCATGTGAAACATCTCCAGATCGCTGGGAGTCTTCAGCTCTGGCTTGAGGAAGCTCCTTCAGCTCAGTGTGCTTTAGTTTAGGAACACAGTCTGCTGCACAAAACAGGATGTAATCAGCTTTTAATCGTCCGTCCAGCTGTGATGCACAGAGAAAGTTTTGTCTTTCGAACCCTCCCTGTTGTGTGTTTGGAGTGAGTTGTGTGTGTGTGTGTGTTTGTGTGTGTGTTTGTGTGTGTGTGTGTGTGTGTGTGTGTGTGTGTGTGTGTGTGTGTGT
>JBBJLS010069993.1:0-12369 GCA_037577275.1 Bryconaethiops microstoma
TTTAGGGGATCCTGTTCTTTTTCAAAATGAATATTAAAATCTCCAATAATTATGATTTTATCGCAGCGAACAGCTAAGTTTGCTATGAAACAACTAAAATCTTGTAAGAACTCTGTATAAGGCCCTGGTGGTCTGTAGACAGTAATTAGGGGGAGAAAGATTTTATTTGGATCTAAATTAGGTAAATTAATGAACAAAGTTTCAAAGGACAAGAACTTAGACTCAGTTATCTGATTAATACTTAAGGAACTTTTATAAATGATTCTCGTGCCTCCCCCTCTACCGTTTAGTCTAGGACTGTGCACGTAGTTGTTACTTGGAGGTGTAGCCACATTTAGAGCAACAAACTCGTCAGGTCTAATCCAGGTCTCAGTAAGGCATAAGGTATCAAGATTCTGATGAGTTATTAATTCGTTGACAAGAGCAGTTTTGGGCGCGAGCGATCTTATGTTTAACAGTCCCAACTTTAACTTTAGATCTAAGGTGCTGAGCTTACTGGAAGTATGAGATACATTAATTAAATTATTTAAGCACACTTTTTGGTATTTCCTACTTTTCAATTATTGACTGTCCAAAAGTCATGGAACTTTATTCTGCCAACAAAAAGTTTCACATTCTGCAAAGTCATAAAGTGACTTCTCCCCCTTTAGGCACTGTGTGCCCAGGAGATGACCCTTCTAATTGATCAGTTGCAAAAGGTGGGTGTGAGGAGCCCCCCTTCCCTTTGACAATATAAACCCCTGGATTTTACACAGACACTGAGATACTTGGGAGAGAGACTTGAGTAATCTGTCCCCGGCATCTCCACTCTGCTTCAAATATCACTGGACTCCAAGGACTCCAAGATTCAGCAAATCTGAGCTCCAAGATTACGGCTGAAACTCTACCTCCTCTCTGCTGAGCCTCCAAACCAGCAAACAATAAACAGCTTCTCTTTCATTTTGATAATCCTGGTGCCGGGCTGATCACGTTGGCTAAACTGTTTTCTTGTGAATTGGGTTGTTTGGTGTTTCATGACACTTGCTGTTCAGGGACACTTCAGTAATCTCAGTAATCTTACCAATATCATTACTCATTCCATCATTGCTCACGTTTGTTTTATTTTGTGTTCGTGTGTTTTATGTTCATCTTGTGTAGTGAATAAATGTGACCAGTGATTCTTTTCTTGTTCATTAAGGTGAAGTCACTTCACAGCTGAACTGCACCTATGCTTGTAAAGTAATTAAAATCGATCCTAATAATTCCCCTATCTAAAGCAGAACTCTTTTTGACCACACAATTAAGAAGGGCTTCATAAATGTTAATTACCGTATTCCCATTGAACTACCTCGGTGGACGAGTAGCTCTTGTGTTGCACCAAGCACATCATGTAGTTCAGACAGTACCGTACTTGTGTCCACATGAGGTGGGATGTAGACCACCATGGTAATAACAGAGTTGAACTCCTGAAGCAGATAAAATGGACGGCACTTGATGATTAGATGTTCCAAATGAGGCAAGCAGGAGCGAGAGACAACTGCGACGCACTTTACCTCAAACCACTTAGTATTCCTCATGAAGACCTGTGTAAGCAGGAGTCTGTTTCTGGATTTTCCACCTCGCCAGCAGCTGTATCTGACCCGATCCAGTCACTGAAAGATACTGGGTTGTGTGATATTGACATTGAGAGCTGTGAAGTGCCTGAGGTCTGGCAAAGCTTATTTCAAGGTTAGACTGTGGAGAAGCCAAGAATTTTGTTCATCATATTCGACTCTCTGATGATAAGCCATTCAGGTTACCCTACTGTCGTGTACCTCCCATTCATTACCACAAGTTACGTTAAGTTCTATCTGAGATGAAGATGAAAAACATCTCCAAGTCTTTCAGCAAGCATGCATCACCCCTAGTAATGGTTTGGCTAAGGCATACCTTTGCCTCACCAGGTCTATTGTCTTGTGGCTCTTGGTGGTAACTGCTTTTTTAGTACCATGGATCTGACTTCAGAATTCTACAACATTCCTTTGCACGAGTCAGACAGACATGGCACAGCCTTTACAACACCCATAGGGCTATTTGAATATAATAGGTTACCACAGGGTATTTGTAAGAGCCCACATCATTTATGCATTTGATGATATTTTTGGAGATCTCAACTTGTCTAGTCTCCTGTGCCATCTGGACGACATTTTGGTTTTTGCACCTTCTGAGGAGGAAGCTCTGAGCCATCTGGAGATGGTCTTCTCTCAGCTAAGAGCCAATAATCTGCAAGTGTCAGGTCCTCTACAGATCTGTGAGTTTCTTAGGACATGTAGTGAGTGGTGTTTCTGTTGATTCTGGAAAAGTGCAAGTCATTGCAGATTTCAAAAAGGAGGATTTGATGGAAGCAGATGGCTGTACTCCTCCCCCAAAAAAGATCCAGTCCTTTTTGGGCATGATCATGTTTTACCAACACTACATCCCTGGCTGTTCTGCCTTAGCCAAACTGATTTTTAATCTCACAGCAGGTCAGAAGCATGTGACCAAAGGTGCCAAAGGATGAAAAAAAAACATGAACCCTCTGTGCACTTACCCCTAATGATTGGATGCCAGATTGTGATAAAGCTTTTGTGGACCTGAAGCAAGCTGTACTGGACAGTATTGTCCTAATGCACCCTGACTTCACCCATTCATTTTGTCGACTGATGCTTCATTGGATGGTCTGGGAGCTGTGCTGCCACAGGTGCCAGAGGGTGAAGAGAAGGCCAGACCCATAGCCTTTGCTATTAAAACTCACCCTAGCTCACCCTACTCACCATTCAGAATTTTTAGCTTTCAAGTGTGCAGCGTGTGATAAGTTTAGTCATTGTCTTAACCTTCTGAGGTCCGAGGCCTGTCAGGCACTTTGAGACAGTTTGCTGCACCTTTACATTTTGTAAGTATTTCATCTAACCAAAAACATCTATGCAAAAGTGACACATATGGTTACATATTGGAGAACCTCGGTAATAATAATATGCAAGTAAAGTGAATGTAATGAAATTAGTTTTTTTTAATATTGTGTAAACATGACATGACAAAAAACTATTTTCAGAGGTCTTCAAACAAAGTGAAAAACACCATAAATATATCTGAGCAAGACTTTTGAAGTTTGAACATATGTGTTGGCTACAAAAAGGTGAGGAGAGCATTCAGAAATGTTATGTAGTTTTACTACAAATTGTAAAATAGTATAAATGAAAAACATTTTAAAAAATGTACACCATTTCAGTTTTGGTTGACACCTAGCATAACAAAAACATGCATACTAATTATCAAATACTATGTTAGGCATATGATCATCTGGACAGCAAAAGACTAGATATAGCTTCATTCTCCTTATAAGCTAAAAAGCATGATGCATGATAAGCCTATTTAGCCTAATGTTGGCTGATTAGCTTACTGTAAACACAACATGACATGGATTTTAGCCATATGATCATCTGGCCAGCAAAATACTAGATATAGCTTCATAAGTTAATTAAAAAAACACCAACAACATCTAGTAAAACAGATATTAGGCTACTTCCTCATCGGATTTGTCTTCGACTGGATCAAGACGAAGCTCAAAGTGTCTCTGTTCATCCTCGCTGTTGTCACCAGATAAATCAGACTTCGCATCGTCTGACTCACTCTCCAAAAGGTAGTTGCTCCTGGATCAGCGAGCAACCCTCGCTGCTACACAATGAGCCAATCACGCCATTGCTATTCAGCTATTCAGATTGGTGTTTTACATCTAAATAGCTGAGAGGCATCACTGCGGTGTGCAGCGGGACAGAAAATCTCAAGCTTTCTTTTTATTCTATTTACAAAGTGCCATCGATGGATTTTATTTTAAAACATACATATTTGAAAAGTAGAGGTTTCAAGGTTTCTAGTGGTGTTGCTTGTATGTTTTGAGGGCGAAAACTCACGGAGCATTAGATAATTGTTTTGGAAAAGTAAATGGGATTGCCGACCTCAAAGGTCACAAGTTCACAGCCTTGTCTAATAATAATTCCTTGTCTTATGTTATGAGTAAACCTAAACTCGAGGCCTATGAGCAGCCCTGGGTAGCAATACTGGCTCCATATTCTTTTGACATCAAGCACATTCCTGACAAACAGAACATGTTGGCAGATGCTGTAAGTAGGGATCCGTTTGTAAAGCCATTATCCCAACACCTATTGTCAGAGCAATTCAGTAAGCTTATCAGTCAGACACATGACATGCAAGTCAACCAAGATGCTTTTCGTCTCATGAGCATGACACAGTCATTGTGTTCAGTGAGCACTGCTTCTGGGTCACTGACAGAAGAAGTAGTCTCATCTGTGCTGTCTGTGCAGAGTAGCTTGGACTGTGTCACTTCTCCATACCTGACAATCTCACTGACATCATTCCTTGTGACAATGAAACATTCCAGCACATGTCATTAGCTGATTTGCAGTCACAGCAATGTATGGATCCAGTTCTGGGCAAAGTGATTCATTTTGTGAAATTGAAACAGAGACCATCAAGATGAGAATGCTATAAGTTTAGCGGCAGTGAGATAAGCTTGGACTGCTAAACAAAATCTTGTATCGTGATATGAGAGACCCCATGACAAAGAACAGGCAATATCAGTTTGTGGTACCTGAATCTTTGAAGTCAGAGATATTTTGGGAGGTATCCATGACAATGCAGGTCACCAAGGGCTTTCCAAGAACACTTACCCTTGTTCCACAATGATTATTTTGGACCAATATGGACAGAGGTATCGGTGAGTATGTGAGAAAATGCAATAGATGTTTAGTTAGCTAGAGTACAGAGCCCTCAGCAAGATCTCCTTTGGAGAGTATTAAGACCTCTGCTCCACCTAAACTGGTCTGTATTGATTGCTGGTCAGCAGAGCATAATTACAAATCAGTGGATGTACTTGTGATCACAGATCACTTCACGAAGTTGGCACATGCTTTCCCTTGCTGAAACCAGACCGCTAAAACAGTTGCAAAGAAACTGTGGGACAGCGTCTTCTGTGTCTATGGTTTTTTTCAGTGGTTGCATTCGGAGCAAGGCACTAGCTTTGAGAATGAGCTGCTTGCAGAGCTTTTGGAATTGGCTGGTGTTGACAAATCTCTAACCAACCCATATCATTCCATGGGCAATGGTGGGACAGAGAGATTTAACCGTACATTGGGGAACATATTGAGGTCGTTACCTCCTAAAACAAAGTAGAAATGGCCAGAAATGGTACAAACGATGACATTTGAATATAACTGCACCACACATGAGACCGCAGGCTTTGCACCATTTTACTTGATGTTCAGTCGAATCCCCAGGCTGCCAGTTGACCTGGTTTTCAAGAATGTATTATGTGACTCTTCACTCTTCACTCCTACGTGAAATCTCTGGTGGATGATCTTAAATCAGCCAAGCTCATTGCTCAAAAGCATTCTGCTGTCGACCAGAAACACAAGGCTGACCAATACAACAAATCAGCCAAGGATTGTATTCTATCTGTTGGGGACACTGTTTTTGTAGCAAACAAAGATGTGAGAGGCTGACAGAAATTAGATGATAGATGGTAATCAAAGCTTTACACAGTGGTAACGTCAAACTCAAAGAGTGGTTCATTGTAAGCTGCTACTACAGCCTAACTTCTCTGCCTGAGTGTCAGCCTGATGAGGCTCTTTCATGTAAAGAAGCAACATGTGAAGATGAAACACAGTTACTGAGTGTGAGGACAGTGTGGTAATGGAGGACTCTAATGTTCCAGCTGCTGGGCTGACTTGTGCTGTTTCTTTGCAGTCTCTCATGGGGACTGTACTTCCTTGTGGCTCCATAGTCAACCGCATGAGTCATGTTCAGAAAAACAGATTGATGATGACTTCCTCAGACCCCGCAGTGGCTGGTGCTGGTAATTCCCCTGTCTGTAAGGCCATTGTTCCTCCTTGTCCAAACTTTTCTTCTCTTAGTTGGTTCAGATGTGGGTCTCATGTTTTGGTAGAGTTATTAGACCCATTAAAATTTAGTTGAATTTATTAATCAGCTTGAAATATTTGGGAAACGGGTGTAGAATGCTTTTTCTTTGTGTTGACATTTATTTTGTTTGCTATGAGTATGTACTACTGGCCTTAGTCTATGTGGTGTATATGGCACTACATGTTACCTATAGGACACTGCTAGGCGCCAAGCAGGCCTCAGGTCTCCCTTATACTGGGTTGTTTATTAACTGGTTTATGTTTAAGTATGGCTTCTTGCCTGTGCTGTCTTTTATTTTCACCCAAAACAGAAAGTTTTTGTAGTCCTAGGGGGGTGAATGTAACGGTTTCTGTTTATATATTTATTTAATATAATTACACAAAATCCTGTTTTGTTTTGGTTGTGATTGTGTTTATTTAATTGTTTTGTTTTTCGGGGACTATATTTTCCGTGATTCTCTTAAATGTTTTAGCAGTAAGGCAGGTGCATTATCCTGCTGATAGAGGTCACTACCATTTGGAAATAATGTAGCTGGCCCGATTTTATATAAATAAAGTGACTATTATACATCCCTCTATGCAGAATTAACATTAAAATATTTATATAGATGACAGAATGGCTTGCCTTCTTTGAACATGTGTTAAGAATACCCTCCCCAGTTTCAATTTTTTGTTTTATTTTAGTTTCAATTTTGTTTATCATTGTTTTAGATACTAGTGGAAAACTGCAGTGTCAAATTTGACATATATTTTTGATATATGTATGTATAAACATAGAAGTTTGGTTTGTATGCAGATGTATATGTGAAATATTAAAAATTAAATATGAAAAAAAGGAAATAATGTAGCTATGAAGGGGTGTACTTGGTCTGCAGCGATGTTTAAGCAGGTGATTTGTGTCAAAGTAAAATTCACATGAATGCCAGGTCCCACGGTTTGCCAGCAAAGTATTGCCCAGAGCATCACACTTCCTCTGCCAACTTGCCTTCTTCCCGTAGAGCATCCTGTTGCCACTTTGTCCATAGGTGAGTGATACACACGCATGTGGCTGTCCATTTGAAATAAAAGAAAATGTGACCCATGGTTCTGTTCTCATGTTTAAGTGCCCGTTGTAGCTTTAAGTGGTGAATGGGTTAGCATGGGTACTCTGAACAGTCTGTGGCTACACACCCCCAAATGCTCTTCTGTGGGATCGTATCAGACGTGTTAACCTTAATCAAAGAGCACACATGCCCATGACCCTTTTGACATGTTACCAGTTGTCCTTCACACACACATACACACATGCACATAGTGGGTTACTGTAAATTATAAAAATATCTTAAATCATATATATTTGTTTAGTTGTTTATTTTATTAGTTGAATAAATGGGCTGACAACAGTTAATATCACATGTATGGCATAATCAGGTTTCTGGTAGGTGCTCATCTTTTTTCTTGATTTTATTTCCAGATCGTCAGGGGTGATTTTTACATAAGGCCACACACATACAGTGCAGCTATGAGTGAGACCTATTATTCAGTGGGCCAGTAATTTTTGGTAATTTTAGTAGTAACAGGGTACCAGTTGTCACAGAGTTTCTATCATTCATCTTTATTTGTCTTCATAAGAATCAACCACACTCACACACACACACACACACACACTACAAAACTGAAAAGGAGATGTGTAATCTAATCTTGTTTACGTATGTTAAAACAGTTTTGTTTTATGTTGGGTTCAATTAGTACGCTGTCCACTGTAGCCACTTGACCAGATCATGGAAAATGTTTGTTGTTTGAGGGCTACATGTGGTGGTTACTGCTGGGTAACTGCAGCCAAATCTAATTTTCCAACAAAATCAGGTGGAGATTTGGGTTGGGCTTTGTGAAAAACAAACCAAGAAACAAAAAAGAAGGGGTTCAAGTGGTTGAGGTCCTGGGTCATAGAATCAGCTAAAAATACAAAGAATGTAATACATCATGTGTGCTCGGTGTAAATGGATATTGTATGAAAGCCAGACATGCTGTGGATTATTATAATAGGTCAAATATGGGTTTCATTTGTGAAAGCACCTCACATTATCCAGAAAGACTGAAAATGTCATGCTCTTTCACAACACATAATTTTCCCACGAATCCCAAATGTAATCTCTCAGCCAAGACACATTTCGTATCTTAGGTTTTGTACTAGAACTATGGGGCTAATGTAGGTAAGAAGTAATGGACGCTCAGCTTAAACCTCAAATAGAAGCTTCGAATGGACTTGCTTGTGTGGTTTTTGACACTGAATGACAATGTTATCTCTAAAAAGTTCATAAATAACAGATATAATGTGGGAGACCATATATGCCATATATACCATATCTCCATATATATATTGGAGATCAATTAGCTCAGTTTGGTTTGTGTGTGATGATTTGATCAGGAAGCTTGTACAATTTTTAGATAATAATAAAAAAAATGAAGAACAAATCTTGATTTTCTCTATAGAAGCATGTTTTTTTGAGAAAAGACATGTTCTGTTTTGATACCTGCTTTTGGTACTGGGGATATACAGTGGCTTGCAAAAGTATTCACCCACTTTGGCTTTTTACCTATATTGTTACATTCCAATATGTAATTTAAATGTTTTATATCGTATTTTATGTGATGGATCTGCACAAAATAGTTTAAGTTGGTGAATTTGGTGAATTAAAAAAAAAAAACCTGAAAATTGGCATGTGTATATGTATTCACCCATTAGGGTCACTAGGGGCTATGAAGCCCCTAAAAGTTCTGGTGCAACCAATTACCTTCAAAAGGTTCACATAATTAGTGAAATAAAGTCCACCTGTGTAAGTGTCATGTGATCTGTCAGTATAAGCACACCTTTTCTGAAAGGTGTGTTTATACTGATAGAAAGGTGTGTTTATACTGATACAATGAAAACCAAGGAGCTCTGCAAACAAGTCAGGGACAAAGTTGTTGAGAAGTACAAGTCAGGGTTGGGTTATAGAAAAATATCCAAATCTTTGATGATCCACTGGAGCACCATCAAATCCATCATCTTCAAATGGAAAGAACATGGTACCACAACAAACCTGCCAAGAGAGGGCCCACCAAAACTCACAGACCGGGTAAGGACACTGTTAATCAAATAGATAGCACAGAGACCAAAGGTAACACTGAAAGAGTTGCAGTGTCCCACAGCAGAGACTGGAATATCTGTCCATAAGACCACAATAAGCTGTACACTCCATAGAGCTGGGCTTTATTGAAGAGTGGCCAGAAAAAACATTACTTAGTGTTAAAAATAAGAAGGCACGTTTTGAGTTTGCCAAAAGGGAAAGATGGATGGTGTTAAATACAGGGATATTCCTCAGCAAAAACCTGTGTCAATCTGACTTTGATTTGAGACTGGGATGGAGGCTTACCTTTCAACAGTACAATGACCCAAAGCATACTGCTAATGCAACACTTGAGTGGTTTAGGGGAAACATTTAAATGTGTTGGAATGGGGGTCCAGCAGTTGAGCATCGAAGATGTAGGACGTGTCTCCCATTTGCTCCATGAGTTTGTGATAGTATACATTTTTCGACCCAGTTTTCTTTACATAATTTAATTGGTGCTCGGTTGATTAAAGCATAGGGGCAGCTTCAATTTATTTATTATCGTTATTTGGAACATCCATGGCAGCTTCACGAGTGAAAGTCGAGTCAAGTCATGTAGGCCGCGTGAAAGCCTTGCATTCAACTGAGCCCGGTTCACCCCCGAGGGAGACAGCAGTTGAGGATAGCGCATGCAATCATGGCCAGTTACGAGCTATGTTGGATGTACTGAAGAGTGACATTTGCAGTAAAATAGATTAGGTGTTGTCTGATCTGCATGTGGAGATTGTTTCAGTGAGAGAGGAATTGAAACAAGGCATTGAGCCCATGCAGCAAGAACTTTGCTCCCATGACCAACTTATCGCCGAACTCGAGCACGCATCCACGGACCACAGTGACTCGTTAGCCACGCTAAACTCTACGGTTTCCATGCTGAAAGCTCAAGTTCAGTTGCTAACTGATAAATGTGAAGACCTGGAGGGAAGAGCGAGGAGGAACAACATAAGGTTGGGAGGGGGTCGAGGGTGCATGCCCGACTGAGTTTGTCACAATTGTTGAAGGAAGCGCTCGGCCTGGATGAGGCCATTCGTTATTAGAGTGCATTTCTTTCATGTGAGAAATGATATTCTACGTCAGGCCGGAGAGAGCTCCCGGACATCGCCTCTTCTGTACCGGGGTAAAAGATTGTTTATTTTTCTGGACTATACATCAGCAGTTGTCAAGAAACGTGCTGCATTTTCGGACGTTAAGCGCCGGCTGCTTTTATGCCCTGGGGTGAAGTTTGGCTTAAGGTTCCCCGCGATCCTCAGGTGGAGATACACGCAATTTTGAAGACCCGGCCACTGCAATGGACTTTGTGAACACAAACCTTAAGTCTGTGGTCTCCTCGGGTGCTACAGTCTAAGAACGATGCTGGCCGTCTAGTAGGCCAATTGGTTATCTCACTGTTCTTGATTTATGCTGTTCCCTTTTTCATTTATATTTGCCTTCGGGACTATATCTATATGAGCCACTTTAAAGGGGTAAATGTTATTTCTGTGTTATCTATATCTATACATTTTTTTCATTACGCAAACTCGGCACTTGTCTTAGATGTTGCTGTGGAGCAATCTGAGTTTCTCTGGTATTTTTTCTGAGTTTCTCTGTTTTGTCAGAGTGATGTTTGGTTGTTCAGATTGCATGGTCACATTTATTTTCTAGTTATAATGTTACAGCTGTTAGACATTCCATACTACACTGTATGTGCATACACTGATCGACTTGCTTACGTAAACAATGCCACAACTTAAACTGTCACAACAATCAGAGACTAGTCTTAAATTAATTACTTGGAACTGCAATGGTTTAAATAACCTGATTAAGCGCAATAAGGTGCTTCATCACCAACAGTTAGGAGCGTGTATAGTTTTCCTCCAAGAGACACATTTAGATCTTTTCAGCCATATTAGATTGCAGAGGAGATGGGTAGGTCAAATGTTCCACTCCCCATTTAGAGGAAAATCGAGGGGTGTGGCAATGTTGATTCACAAGTCTGCTCCTTTTCTATGCTTTAATGTTATGTGAGATCCTAATAGGAGATTTGTTTTTGTAACAGGACAGCTATATAACAATCCAGTCATTTTCGCCAATGTATATGGACCTAATTGGGATAATGATAGTTTTTTCCAATCAATGTTTTCTAGATTGCCTCACATGTCTACACACACGCTTATCATGGGCAGTGACTTCAACTGCTGGCTTGACTCTATATTGGATCATTCTTCTTCTAAAACTGCTGCACCCGCAAAGTCTTCTAAAACCATCTTGTCCTTTATGGATGAGTTTTTTGTTTCCGATCTTTGGCGTTTCCTTAATCCAACTGGGAGACAGTATTCTTTCTTTTCACATGTCCACCATACCTTCACCCGTATCGATTATTTCCTCATAGATAATCGACTTTTCCATTGAGCTTGGTGATGTGTGTATAACTCTATCCTAATATCAGATCATGCCCTGGTAACATTAGAACGGTACAGGAAGGAGCGTGATAGCCCCCTACCCCTTGGCGTCTTAATACAAAGCTATTGCTTAACAGGGATTTTGTTAACTGTCTCTGCTCAAATTGACTTTTTTTCTTTCTGTTAATAGGACTCGAGGGGTTTCAGCTTCCCTCCTTTGGGAAACTTTGAAGGCGTACATAAGAGGTGAAATCATATTGCAATTTTGAGAATAAGCAAAGGAGAAGTAAGTTACAAGAATTAAGCCAGTGTATCAGTCAGCTTAATAAATTTACACCTTCTGTCCGTCCCTGAACTTATACAACTTATATCTCTTATGGGGTGCCGTTTGTAAAATCAGCTTAACAATTTTAGAGGTGTCAATTTTTCATCATTTAGCACAGTTGTCACACATTTAGAGCTAAAAAAAAAAAGCAGTGTTACATTTTGGTACATTTTCTTGCTGCATAAATATTAAATGTTAAAATTTAATATTAAATATTAAATCTAAATGTTAAATATGTATCTAAATATTGCACTCTAAATGTGGGATTTAAATCAAGCACTTTTACAAACTGCGACTTGTTGGAGAAATTTACATTTTCATGTATTTCATTATGTTAATCATGTATTCTTTTATTTTAATCATGTATTCTTTCATTTCTTTATTACTTGATTCTTTGAGTAGCTTATTGAGTTATATGTAGTTTTCCGCAAGGCTACTCTGTCTCTAGGGACAGAGAATTAGACATAACAAGAGGGAACTTATGGTAAGCTACAATGTGCTTCTGGAAGGCCATACTTTGGGCCTAAAGTCCGGGGGGACGGCAAAATATTCGCACCTGGAACAGAAGCTGATAGGAGCTTCCTGACTTCCAATTGGACGGGCCC
>JBBJLS010069994.1:0-12369 GCA_037577275.1 Bryconaethiops microstoma
TCCTACCTCCAGCACCACCACTGGGTTCCTGAGCAAGACCCTTAACCCCAAGTTGCTCCAGGGAGACTGCCCCCTGTTGTTAGGGAATGGAAGTCGCTTTGGATAAAAGCGTCTGCTAAACGCCATAAATGTAAATGACATGGATGTTTAAGGTCATTGCAAGGGCTCAGTGGTTCCTTTACTTTTGGAAGCTCCCTCACCTCCACCATGCTTGATGCGGGTTTTGTGAAATCAAATGGCCCGGTCTTTTGTTATGACACCAGGAATAATTTACACATGAACATTTTTATTTACCTTTACATGTTTATTGTAATATATGGTCTAAAAATCTTTTTCCCTTTCAATTTATTCTAATAAAAACACCCAACATATGCTGATGAATAGAATTAATTCATGCAATGAACACAAAAGACAAAAATGTATTATGTGTGTAAATTTGAGGAGTATACATGCACTGAAGTTGTGTTAAAAATGTGTTTGATTACTTTATTTTCAGTGTATTTCTGAGCATGAGGGCTTGTATACACATCAGTGTGGGTCTTTTGAACTGTATCCAGTATAAGAGTATAGTTCTAATGTCTTATACATTACAGAAATCATTCATAAAGTGATTATAGTGTTTATTGATCTGTGACAGCTGAAATAACTGCACGCTCTTTTATTTCCAGCAATGTGGACACAGATGAGCTGTGTGGTAAGACCACATTTTTTTCTTAATGGTGAACTTAATGATAATGAAACATTTTTGAACTAATTTGATTCAGTCTGTTAAACTTTTTATTGACATTTTGCCTGTGATCTCAACTTAATATGTCTTTAACATAGACACGAAGCAAAGATAAGGACAACTGGGCATTTCAGACAATTTGTAAATGCTTTAATGTTGATATTAATATTTGCATGCCCTCGGTTAGATGTGGTTCTTATAGATGTTCTGTGTCATTCTTAGAATACTTCTCTCAGCATCTTGGAGAATATGAAAATGTTCTTGCTGCTTTAGAAGACTTGAACGTCTCTATATTAAAGGCTATGGACAAGACCAAAAAGGTGAGTGACCTGCTGAAACCATTATATTGGCCTTGTAAATGTATATATTTAGCCAGATATACTGGCAAGCAAAGGGATACTTTCTATTACTAAGGTGTCTTGGATTGTCTGAAGTGTGGTTTGTTTCTCCACACCTTAATGTTCCCCATTCTCCACCCTGACGGACGTATTTCTTCATTATGCCACACCAGTTCGCTTTGTTCCAGGCTCATGTTTGTGCTTTTTTTTGGTGTTTGATATTGATGGGAGGTTTGTGACAAAGCCTTTATAATTTTACTGTCAAAGTCTGTTGTGAACAGATTGTCCCCACACTTTAGAACATGTCTGCAATTTAACACGCCTGGAGGCTTTGTGTTTTTTTAACAATGTATTTTTTCTCACTTTAAAACTTAGTTTAGGACACAAAAGACCAACATCAAGAAGTTGTCATGGCTAGTACCAGCTGTAACTAGTTTATTTCATGTTTATTTGTCCAAATACTTCTGTAAAATGTGTCCAGTACAGACCAGAACTAAAAAGCAGCGTCCAGCACTGTTGCCTTCTTTTCAACTGAACATGCCTTAGCACATATAAAGGGTTCTGGAAGATGTCGCATGCACCAGTCACGTGACACGCACGGGTCACAGGAAATAAGCGCGGTATATAATCAGGAAACAGGTAGATGCTAGTTGCTCGTTCATTGAGTCCCTTCAACTCGCCGTGCCATTTCAACCCTGGATTCACGTGAGTACTCACTTACCTTGTGTGCATGAATGTGAACGCTGGTTCCGGTGGGAATCATTACTCTTTTGTGGAGCGTTTGCAGAACAAAGTGCGTGATTCTACCAACCCTCTCGCTTCTGTACGCGCTTGGGTTCATCCATCACGCTACACAGGTGAACTCCTGGCCAGGTACATTCTTGTTCACTTCCTCATCGTGACAGAAGAAGACCAGGAGAACATCAGTTATGCAATGCATGGATATTTGGTTGTTTCTCTTATGACCACAGAGGAACTGGGTAATTGTAGGTGCTAGTACAGTCTTGTGCAAAAAACACCCCAAATGGATCATCTTCTTTAGTGAACAAACCTAATTGTGGCATTTTGCTGCAAATGTCAGTGCACAATTCCTGTTTGTTTGCTGAGTTTAACATATTAGAATAAACATTAAAACGTAACATTTAACATGTGCTATATCTTTTGAAAAGGCCACCTTTTGTATTGTTTTGTTCCAATATTTTTAATTCAGTGGGTCGGAGCAAAAGCTAATGATGGGCAAAGCATAACGATAACGATGAGCAAGACAAACTAAGAATAACAGAGTCAAGAGTTTAAAATCAAGTTCTTCAGCTGACAAGTGTAGCTGGTTTTATTTTTCTCTTTAGATTCGTCCTGTATCCGGACTTCTTGTTGTACAATGTTGCACCTTCAGGCATAATAGAGATGGAAAGCTGGCTCATGTGTCCGACATCTGTCAGCTTAAAGTGAAAAAAAAAACTCTTTTCCTCTTTAAGGGGTCACCAATAAAGCTGGATAATATTTTTGGTGAGCTGTCTATTAACATCACCGGTGTAGAGTCTAGAGACAGTCTGTATAGAAGATTGGGAGAAATCCTAAGTCAAGAAAAGGAAAACTTGCTCCAATAAATTTTGATAGGCTGTGGTTTCAGCCAGAGGCTTTCTTACTAAGTATAAATACTGACTAAGGCACATGTCGATTCCAATTAATTTGTGTATTTTGTGTATGTTCCGATTCAGTGCAGAAATAATAATCGTGCCTTAATATTTTCCGAAGGTTTATTCCATGCAGAAGTGGTGTTAACTTCTTTTCACTTAGATAATCAGCTAAAAATATAAACTGACCAAGACTGAATGTTTTTCATGAGCTTCAGTTTCCTCTCACATTCATGCATTTCAGGTGAAATTCTGACATTCTAAATATGTGTAAATATGTGTTTTTGTGATGAACTGGCAACCTGTCCAGGGTGTTTCTGTGCCTTTCACCCTGTGAGCACTGGGTCAGGCTCCAGTACTTCTTTCAACCCTGATAGGATAAACAGCTCAGATAATAGATGGATGGATGAGTGTTTTCCATAATATGGGCCCCTTATTGTGAATTTATTTGACTTTAATGGAAACAAATATACATTTGTACAAGTATTATTAGAATCAGTTAGCTATGACTCTTAATTACTTACTGATGTGGAATTACTTGTACTATAACTTGTAATGGAAGAGTGGACATTACATTGCTAGACATGTGGACCAGTTTTGACAAAGGTGTTCAGTACTGCTGCTACAGAGTCAAGTCAAAGTCTAAGTCAAAGTGAACTTTGTCATCTCAGCTATATACATCTATACAGTGAGATCAAATGGTGTGGCTGCAGATTTTACAGAGTACAAAGGGCAAAAGAGTAAACATATATAAACGAACATATATAAACTAGAAGTAAAAATGTACAGTTTGGTACAAGGATGTGCAATATGACCAGGTCAGTTTTAACATTCAAAAAATTGTGCAAATGTTTCATCAGCAGTCAGATGGAAAGCAACAATCCTGTAATGGTAATTGTAATTGTGTGCTAGTATAATACAGCCTGTACAGTGTAGCCTGCCTGTAATTAAACACAGTTTGGAACAAAGATGGAAAAATATAAATTCAAATTCTGCTAAATATAGATCTCTCGTATTTTGAAATAATTCAGTATTGCGAATATTAATTGCAATGCTTTTTCTTGTAGCATCAAAGACGGTAACACAGCACACACAATAGCTCGTCTGGGAGAAATTCATTTCCAGTATTTGCATGTTGATCTTCAAAAGGCCAGTAAACCTTCTATCCCTTTTAAAAGAATCTTTCTAAAATTCTATTAAAAGTGGTGTTTTTTTTTTCTTTGATCTTCCCTCAGTGGTGTGTTTACTGTCCTTAGAGATGCTGATATATGCATGCTCATTTATCAGTCTCACATCTGAGAAATGGCTCTTATTTGAGCTTATTATGAAATCATGAAAGGCTGGCCTAGCTGTCAGGGGAGAACACAGGTACCAAATGTATTCTTCAGCCCCTACAGAGGCACTTAACTGAGGCTGGTTGCTGCTTTGCTCACATCACAAATTGCTGAGGCACTGACTCTGAGTCCTGTGGAGCCACCACCTAATGTATGTCATTGAATCAGTTTAAAGCATTAAAGTACATTGATATTCATGTTTTTATAGCATCTAAATTATTCATGTGGTATATTAAGTGTAGTATACCTTTCTGTTAAAAACTGGCATGGGATGCCTCACTGGTCAAAAGAAAAAAATATTCACCTTATTATAGAGGATGAACCCAAGTGGGCCTAGTTCTTGCATCCTCATGCCTTTGTTTCCACAAAATAAATGTCTGAAGTTCTTCTTCAGCCGCAACCACCACCACAGCATTTACACAGATGCATGTGGTCATCAGTCGTGTAGCATTGTTGTTTTAAGCAACAATGTAATAAGGCAGGGAATGTAAGGTTTTCCAATACCATGTTTTTTTTAAACTTACACATTCATATTAAAGTCAGCTTTCATTTTCAAGTCTAATGTATATAAAATCAGTCCAGCCAATTAGAAGCTGGGAATGATGGTTGATGCCTTAGTACAGCATTAACTGTTTATAGGCTTTGTTTTGTTTATCTTGGATGTGTCGTGATCTGCTTATACCCAGCCTTTTTGTTCAGTGAGGTGTGACATTACCCAGTGTGTGAAGCTTTTAGCTGCAGTGTTTAAAAGAAAATCAATCAATCAATCAATCAATCAGTTGTTTTCTCTCAGAGATACACTGAGGGTAACCCTCATTGGCAACGTAGCCGAGCATTAAAATATTTAAATGGAATTTAATCAGCTTCAAAGGCCAAATAACAGCTAAAAAGAAAATGATCACAGCAAAGTAATGAAAAAACCCCCCAAATAAATAAATACAAATAATATAATGTAGTATCAATAAACAAATTAGATTGTAAGATTGTTGACTTGTTTCATCAGAGGAAGAATAAAAGGAGACTGAAATGTATAAACAGAATTACAATCCAGTTTTATATCATATTCTTTACATATAAAAATGAATGCATTACAGCGGTGAGGAATCACATTATTAAAAGGAGGAGAGTGGATAAAAAGCAGAAAGCCTTTTTTGGCCCGGAATTGAAGGGTTAAACGTTAGCCGTGGGAGATAGATCCTGGGTATTTTAATGCTGTGTTTACATTTTGTCGTGCATCTTTTTCAGCGGAAGTGTGACATTTTTGGGGCATGTTGTGAAAATCCAGTTCAGACATTGAAATGGAGGAACAGCTGCTGCACACTAAAAGGGCAGTGATGAGACTGACAACAGACGACTGCAATATCTACAATTCAATTACTGGAGTGATGTGAAGATTACAGACTGGCGAGGATGCTTAGGGACCAGCAAAATTGACAATCATTCCTTCGAAGATAAACCTCTAAGCAGTGAAGCCAATTTTACCCACTCATTTGGGGCTTAGAGATGAGTGATTACATCTTCGGTGACCTGCAGAGTCGTCATCACTAACCTTAGAGATGATTGTGAGGAAAAAAAAGAAACGTGTTTGAGAGAAATACTTTTTCGTCGTATTGGTTTTCGCAGCAGGTCATGGGTGTATGTTCGTGCCATTAGTCATAAGTTACCTGTGAAATCATCACAATGTGGTGCTGATTGAGTTGTGCCTGCGTAGGAGAGCCAGCTGTGTTTGTCCATGTGCAACCACAGCTCTAATACAGCAGATGTTTCTGCCTTTAATATTGTTATCAAGATCACTGTCGGCTGTGAGGTAAAAGGTAGAGTGTGCTAAATAAAACTCTTTCTTGGTATTTAAGCCAAGAATTTTTGCATAAAATGTCAACATTTTAGGTTGAAGGGGGGGTTACTTTGCTAATTGCCATTTTACATGTATTGGAAAATTCATTGAAGCATTAAAACCTCTGTGACCTTGAGGCAGCTAAAAGATCTGGAAAGTCAATACTGTGTGTACTTTACAATGTCTTAACCAGCAACCTATTTGAATGGATTAAGACCACACAGGACTCTGGAACAACTCCAAAGACCCCACCCTTTGTGTAACAAAATATATTTAAACTTGGTACCATACTGTTACTATTCTGTGCTGCTACACACATCAACAAACTACAAAGACTCCCATGTGTAGGGCAATGCAGTTATTTTCTATTCTCTCAAATGAAGGGCCCAGTAAAATCATTCGCAGAATTCTGCATTATGCTTTTTCCTTTGAATGCGGAGACGCTTTGTTAAAATGTTGGCTTCACCCAGGACCATGGGGGAGATGTGATGTTTTCTGTTGGTTAAAAGGCTGCAGGTGATGGAGGTCTGCGCTGTGACTCATGGCTGGGTTCTTAAAGGTCATCTCTTTGTCTCTGTCTCCCAAACCTGCTCAATCTGCTTTGACCTCTGCTCTCAAAATATGTGAAAGAGCCATTGTACTGGATACAATCGCACTGAAATGTGAAGGAGAGGAGATTCCGTTTGCTGTCTCTGGATGAGCGTCTTTAGCACATTAATGAAAAAGGTTCAGCATATGGGTTCTTGGAAAAGTTATTCTTGTCTTGGTTTTGGATTTGTTATCCTTAAAGAGAGTTCAGCAGAAAAAAAATCTACATAAATTTTGTCCTTTCCCCGAATGTTGGTGTCTGAAGTTTGCTTGCACTCTGGAGCCAAGTATCACTTTTCTTACTTTACTGCACTAATTAGCACTGTGCAAACTTCATGACTAAAATATCATGACCTCAAACTGTATCATGTTATGTGATTTCAAACCAATTTGTTATGTGGATTCTGAGACTGAGTGAAATCTTAATGACATCTGCAAAAATGGACAAAAGTTAGAGCACAATTCAGACTTCGACATACACAGATCAGTCTTAGCTCCTGTTTATGCAAAATCTGGTCTTGTCTTATAGGTGATATTGTATTTCAGGCCTAGTCAGTGTTGTCACCTTGATTTTGCTTTATTTGTAGCCCAAGAATACTTTGGTAGGGCTGATTAGCTTGTTGATCTACATGGCTACCAGATCAGACAAAATAAAGAAAAATGATAAGCAAAGATTTTTTTCTTCAGTTATGCAGCTCTAGTCAAATAGCCTATAGGATACATTGCTGTGAGACTGATAATAAACTTCAAACCTAAGCTCATTTTATACTTTAATCATATGTATTTGGAATCAATTTCATGGAATAATGTCAACATCATTTAGTACGTTTATTTCAGCATCGTTTAGTTAGCTTATTTTCTTTTGTTTTATATGTATTGTACAGAATATAACTCCTGGGAATGGACAGAAAGAATATGTGGATTTTTGTAGGGTTAAATATAATACAGAACAGCTATCAGTGTCATCCATTTGCAAAATAATTTGGCTCTTGGTGTTTGCTAAATTGTTTCGAACAGTGAAATGTGCCAATGGCTGACAAAAACCGAATGTCATTTTGTGAATGAAATAAGCTGATGGCTGAGTGAAATGTGCTGATATCTGAAGTATAAAAGTATTGAAATGAAAGAGGAGGCAGCAAATTGGGAGTTTGTATTGATCCACACTGTCTGTAAGACTAATTATATCCAAATACTTGTTGGCATCCCTCTGGAGCTGGTTATGATTAACCCTCTTGTCCTATAACTTATTTTTAAGTGTGATGAGCTAGAAAAAACACAGTGAAATGAGTCTCTCTAAGCTCTCCCAATGTGTGTAAGCAATTACAGCATGGAAACAAAAAACAAACCCTGCCAATATGGCAGAATTATCGAATAACACAGTGTAATGTGGATTCCCAAGCCCCATACAGACTGACACATGCCAGCATCCAATAACCAACACACAGCCTGCAAATAACAAACAGCCTTGAGGTCTGGTGACTCCCATTGAAACTCGATTATGAGGCAGCTCACCACTATTCTCATGACATGATTTTGATCTGGCATATGTATTTAATTGAACGTCCTGATGCATGACTTCAGTGAGCACTGTGTTCCTTCGCATTCACACCCCTGATTAAAAAATATCCACAAGGGGCTTGAATACTTGGCACCAGGTGTTTTTGCTAATTTAATTCTAATGCATCCTGGCTGGCTCTCAATGAGGTGATTTGCTAGACTGGTGGGAGTCATCTTTACACCACAATCATTGGTCTTCAGCTGATTCATTCAGAGCTCCAGCAGAGATCCATGAAATGGCATGTAATTATTCCAGGTACAGGGCATTGAATTGTTGTATCAATGATGCAGGGATGATTGCAGGTACACAAACTATTTCTTTATTTAAAATAATTGTGCTTTGTGTGATGGATAAGGTCTTCTTCTTTTAAAACTGCCGGTTCATAACGAGAGGATTTTCTTTTTTATCATCACCTGGTTCACAGGGAATGATGATAAAACCCCAGGCCTGCTGAAATGAATCTGACATGAGCCATAACTGGTCTAATAAGGTTTGTGATCAAAGCCGCTCTTGAGCCGCTCGGGGCTTGTTATCCAGTAACTGAAAGAGAGTCTGCAGAGAGGGAGCTGGGATGGTGCTGTGCTTTATAAACTCTCATTCTTTGATGCACAGGAATACCAGGAAGCCACGCATCTGGAGCAGTTTGTGACTCGTTTTCTGCTAAAGGAGACAACCAGCCAGCTGCAGTCCCTCCAGAGCTCGCTGGAGTGTGCCATGGAGACCACGGCCGAGCAAACCCGCCAGGAGAGGCAAGTCTAGTGTTACAATCACAACTGCAACAACATAGCTAGAGTGGTTACATCAAACACACTCACTCACACACAAACACAAACACACACACACACACACACACACACACACACACACACACGTACACTATGAGAATTAGTGATTAGAATAATGGAAAAATTTAACCTTAAAAGAATATTTAATTTAAAACAAAAGGAAACATCTTGGTAATCCTAGGAATAGTTTATACTTTATGTAATTAATTCCATGTTTAAGGTAGGACTTGATCTCGGAAAGGATATGAGAGCATTGCTAAAGCAGTAAAATTCCCAGGAGCTCTGCAGGCTCCCTCGATATCAAATAGTAGAAGTTCAGAACAATTAATAGTGTTTCTAGTGCTGACTACTGAACCAAGGGGTAAAGAGGGGATGTAAGAACCCAGTGGCCACTATAACAAAGTTGCAAAGATCCTGTTCTGAGATCGGTGACCCTGCCTGAAGGACAACCATCTGTACTGCGCTCCATCAATCTTGTCTGTGTGGTAGAATGAGTAGACAGAAGTCACTTCTGAGTAAAAGGCATTTGACAGCCCACCAGAGGTTTGTCAAGCTGCACTTTAGCTCTCTGTGAGAGTGAGGAGAAAAAGATTCTCTGGTCCAGTAAGACAAAATTGAACTCTTTGGCCTAAATGGAAATCCCTATAGTGATGGTGGTGGAAGAATCATGCGATGATGACACTTACTAGTGGCAGAATCAGAATTGCTTTATTGACAAATGTGATGCTTGGAAGTGTTTTCATTAATAAATAAATGGCCTGGGTGTTATATTTTTGTCTCATTTGTTTCTTTTGATCTATGTTTTGGACTGCTTTAGGTCACATTTATGTGGAACATTCTACAGGTTTCACAACCTAAAGGTTTTAAGCTCCACTGTACAATGTGGACAGGAATTTGACTTGGTAATGCAGCACAGTGACACAAGAAACAAGGAACAAGCACTCAAGGACAAGTCGGTGTCCTTCAGTGTCCTTGAAAGGCCAGACTTGAAAATGTGTGTATGTCCCCCAGAAGGACTGTTTAAATGGCCTACCTCTGGATGTACAGCTGTTAAAATGAACACACCACAGCACACAGTCTGAACAGCAGAAAATTCTTTCTCTGTATTTAACCCATTCACCAAGTGCAGCAGCGAGCAGCCAGGAACACAGTGCCCAGGGAGCGGGGTGTGGGGACGGTACCATCCTCAAGGGTACCTCAGTGGTGCCTCCAGCAGTCCTGGGATTCGAACCCACAACTTTCTGATTGCAGGGGCAACTCTCCAACCTCGAGGTCACCAGCTGCCCCAAATAGACATACCCAGAAATACTAACACTAACACTAATACTAACAAATGTATTGTACTGAGAAACTGAAATAGAGGAGAGACGGACCTGCTGAGCTGCTCTGATGAAACACGCTTGGATGTGTTTTTGTACAAAAAGCCATTTGAGTGTGCATTTTATGTCCACTACTTCAGGCATCAGACAAAATGCTTGGGGTCTTGGGAAAAAAAACTGTTATTACTCAGCTCTCGGTCAGGTGTAAATCAGACAAAATGGTCTTGGTCGCAAAGTCTAAGTGACCATAAACACCATGGACTCGGATGGCAAAGTTCACAATTCGATTCTTCCTTGCTATGTTTAGTACACTTGTTTGGCCAAATCGAAGATGACAGTATAATTCCAACATAAACCTACTGAACTGCACGTTTTTTTTGTACAAGGACTGAGGTTGAAGTTACACACCGTCACTGTGTTTGCTCATGTGCCCAGTGCTCCAGTGTAAATACCCTAGTCTCACTAGTCCCCCCCCCCAGCACATCTTGTTTCCTCCCACATGGGTACTGGCATAAGAGGATTCTGTTTCTGACACAGGCCTAATCCCCCATATGTGTTATAACTATGTTGCATATTTTTAGATATGGTCATAAGTGCTGTGGCCTCCACTGTTACTAGCTGTACATATATTGGCTGGGTAGGGTTTATAAATGCTTTTCTATACGATGCCCAAAGGTAATGCTCATGTCTGGTGACTCATTGTTGCGTGGGGAGGAGATCTGCAGTCGCTGCAAGGAACGGCCACTTATAGTGTGCGGTTTAGAATGCAAAATGAGCTGTTATAGTCCAGCACCTGGATGATTATATGGCTCAGAATGGTATGTTTGTCTGAAAGTGTGTATGTATGTGAAAGAAAAAAAGACCTTCCCCACCTCATTTTTACCCACTCACCTGCAGCTGCTGGGGTCCTTTGCTGCACCCAAGCTCCAATGCAAAGCAGCTGGCCTGTAGAAGTGATGAATGTTGCTGATGAAAGTTGTCACTTGATTGCAATATGAATGCATACCTTTCAGTTCCTCAAAGCGAGTGCATCATTTCTAGTAAATCCAGCCCTTGTCTGATTTTGATGCAATTTAATTTGAAGCTGATGCAATGTTTTCCCTTGTATCCGCACATGTTTACCCATACAGTGAAATTCCTCCCTCAGTGTATGTCCGAAGCAGCTGCATGCTTAATATGCTCTGCACTTTCCATTTTCTTCTCCAGTGAAAGGGGAAATGGATGTTGCTGCGGATCGAGGCTGAATGTCTTTTTCACACACAGTCGTGCCTCTTATGTTAGCAGCCATTCAGAACACGTAGAAGGCAATGATAGGGTTGAGCTGCTGCCATGACGCTCTCATCTCTTCCTCAGGCTGAGAGAAAGACAGAGCCACAGAGATTTGCAAAGGCCACTCCATGAAACTGCTTTTTGAGCTCTGCTGCGAGTGCGTTCGGACACACTTAAGTCCACTCTGCTCCTTTCTGCCTTACAGCTCTACTCTGGTTTGAGTTTTTTCAGTGCACAAACATGGACAGTTAATGCTTTTTTCTGGCCAATTTACATTTACATTTACATTTATGGCATTTAGCTGACACTCTTATCCAGAGCCACGTACATCAGTGCTCAAGTAGTCCACATCTGTTTCTTAAACCTGTAAAGCTAAATTTAAATCAACGTCCACTATTCAACCAAGTCACTACACGCTCGGTACACCTAAACAACACAAGTCAAAGAAAAGTTAAAAGTAAGGAAGGGATGGGGATACGTGTTTTTTGTTTTTTTTTGAGAAATAAGCAAGCAAAATGAGAGAAATAGTTAGTCACCAAGATGCTCCTTGAAGAGGTGGGTCTTAAGGCGAAGCTTAAAGACAGCGAGGGACTCAGAGATCTGATAGGAAGAGGGAGTTCGTTCCACCACTGTGGGGTGAAGACTGGGAAGAGTCTTGACGCATGTCTCCCTCTTCTTTTGAGCAGCGGAGGCTCAAGATGAGCCATGCTTGAAGCCCTGAGAGGACGAGAAGTGATATGTTGTTTGATCAATGCTGTTATGTATGGGGTTGCAAGTCCATTCTTGGCCTTGAAAGCAAGAGTTAAGGACTTGAACTTAATGTGAGCAGCCACTGGAAGCCAGTGAAGGTTCCTTAATAAAAGTGTGGTGTGAGTGAACTTAGGAACATTGAAGACTAACCTTGCAGCTGCATTCTGAATCAGCTGAAGTGGTTTAGTTACCTTCTGTGGAAGTCCAGCCAGTAGAGAGTTGCAGTAGTCCAG